>JABUQX010011537.1:0-26886 GCA_015478945.1 Trachelipus rathkii | reverse complement strand
ATAAGGGATTGTTGATAATAGGTTTGTAATTACAGAAGCCCCTCATAAAGATATCTGTCCTCAAGGGAGAACGTACCCTAAAAAGGCTGTAGCTATTGTTAGAAATAAAATAGAGGTTCCTAATATTCAGGTATGGGTAAGGGTATAAGAACTGTAATACATACCTCGTCCAATATGGAGGTAAAGACAAATAAAGAATATAGAGGCTCCGTTAGCGTGAAATGTTCGAATTAGCCAACCATTGTTTACATCCCGGCAGATATAAGTAATATTATCAAAAGCTAAATCTACATGTCCTGAGTAATGCATAGCCAAGAATATACCGGTGATAATCTGTAATATTAAACACAAACCTAATAAGGAGCCAAAATTTCACCAGAAAGAAATATTTAAGGGGGAAGGCATGTCAATTAGAGTAGAGTTTAAAATTTTTATTAAAGGGTTTATTTTGCGATGGTTTAAATGAATTAAAAGATTTCTATATTACAAAAATAGTGTTTTAAATATAAACTATAGTGAATATTTTTTTTAGAAAAGGAAAATGTATGGATAATACTTATAATAATAGTTTTTATATTATTGTCTATAATTTTTGGCCTAGATTTAATAGTTTCAGGTAAAAGTTATGTTTTAGAGTGGGGAATTTTAAGAAGAGGAAGGGTAAGAATACTATTTAATTTTTATATTGATTGAATATCTGTTATTTTTTTTGGTTTTATTGCACTAATTTCAAGCTCAATTTTTTTTTATAGTGGTAGTTATATAAAAGCTAGTTTGAATTTTCGTTTATTTATGATATTAGTTTTTATATTTGTGGTTAGGATATTTTTTTTAGTTTTTAGTTTAAACTTAGTAAGGATAATATTAGGGTGGGATGGACTAGGGGTGACTTCTTATATTCTAGTTATCTTCTATAAAAATGAGAAATCCGGGAGAGCGGGGATAGTAACAGCTTTAAGAAATCGTGTAGGAGACGCGGCTTTATTATTAAGTATTGCTTGTTTAGTTGAATTAGGGAGATGGAGATACATATTTATATTAATAAATAAAGGTGAGTTAGTTATATGGTTGGTGAGGTTAGCTGCTATTACTAAAAGAGCTCAAATTCCATTTTCTGCTTGGCTACCAGCAGCAATAGCAGCTCCAACTCCTGTAAGGGCTTTAGTACATTCCTCTACTTTGGTAACAGCTGGGGTCTATTTATTGATTCGTTTTGAAAGATTATTAATAGGCTCTAAAATTATGAATTTTTTAATTTATTTAGGTTTAATAACTACTCTTATAGCAAGATTAAGAGCTTTAGTAGAGGTTGATTTTAAAAAGGTAGTCGCTTTATCTACTTTAAGCCAGCTGGGTATTATAGTTAGAACTTTATCAATAGGGTTTTCACAGTTAGCTTTTGTCCATTTACTTATCCATGCAGTGTTTAAAGCTTTATTATTTATATGTAGAGGAAAAATTATTCATAGAATAAATGACTCTCAAGATATTCGTAAGATGGGGGGGATAATTTTTAACCTTCCTATTACTGGAATAGTTATAAATTTATCAAGTTTAGCCTTATGCGGAGTACCCTTTTTATCAGGATTTTATTCTAAAGATTTAATTATTGAATCTATAATGATAACGGATAACTTTTTAATATTCTATAGATTTTTAATAATAGTAGTAGGGCTATCAGCTAGATACTCGTTTCGATTAATATTTTTGAGATTTAATATTTTTTCAAATCAAGCTTTAGTAAGTTCTAGAGAAGAGAAAGATTGAGTAATATTAAGATCTAAGATTGGGTTAATAACTATATCTTTGATTAGAGGGGCTATTTTACTTTGGGTGGTAATACCAATTCCTGTTATAGTGAGGCTTTCTATAAATTTAAAATGGTTAGCTTTTGTGAGAATGATCTTAGGGGTTTTTATTGGTTTAATATGAAGAGTAAGGAACCTAAAAAGACTAGTATTAATAAAAGGTTTAGCCCAAGTTGACATATATTTACTAATATGAAATATATCTAAATTGAGAGGTAATAAATTAAGACACACAGGCCAGTCTATCAGTCTATTAATTAAAAAAATAGATTTTGGGTGATCAGAAGCTTTTGGGGGACAGGGTTTAAATTTCTTTTTCTTAAAAAGAAGGGAGGTATTAAGTTTATGATTAATTAATAGGTTAAAAAAAAATCTACTTGTGATAATTATAATATTAGTTGTTATCATAACGAATATTTGATAAAGAAGTTTTTAGAACATAATACTGAAGATATTAAAGAGGTTACATTCTCATTTTTAAGACCACAACTTAATATTTTAATAAATTATTAACTTACAAATAAATTTGTAATAGCCAAGGAGCTAAAAATAAAAGATTTAAAGGAACCCAATGTAAGGTTAAAATTAATCACTCTCGTAAGGAGGGGGGGTAGAAAGGTTTTAAAAGAGAGGGGGTTTTACCGTGTTGTGTTTGCCTAAATAGAAAAAGGGAATAGCAAGCAGATATGAAAACTAATATCCTTAAAATTAAGGCTAATCTTAAATTTCAAGAAAAAATGGATGTAATCCTATTTATTTCTCCCAAAAGGTTTAAAGTAGGAGGAGCCGCTATATTAGATGTACAAAGGAGGAATCATATTATAGCTAGTGAAGGGGAAAGGGATTGAAGCCCTTTTAATAAAAACAATCTACGGGAGTTAGTCCGTTCGTAAATTATATTAGCAATACAAAATAATCCTGAGGAGCAAAATCCATGCCCAATTATAATAAATTGAGCCCCATTAATACCTCAAGATGAAAAGGTTAACGCACCTGCTATTACTAAAGATATATGAGCAACAGAAGATAAAGCAATTAAAAATTTAATGTCCCTTTGGAATAAACAAACTAGAGATACAAGGACTCCTCCTGAAAGAGACCAGCTCAATATAAAAGGGCTGATGTTATAAAATATATGTTCTATACCATTAGAAAATCGAAAGATACCATACCCTCCTAATTTCAAAAGAATAGCAGCTAGAATTATAGAACCAGCCACAGGGGCTTCAACATGAGCTTTAGGGAGTCATAAATGGATCAGGTATAGAGGAAGTTTAACCGAAAAGGCAAAAATAAGGGCAAATGATATAAGGTTTGAAATAATATGATTTCTAGGATAAAGAAATACAATTAAGAGGTTAGATGTTTTTGTTGAGTCAACTCAAATTAAAATACCAATTAGTAAAGGAAGGGAAGCAAAAACTATATAAATTAATAAATACACCCCGGCTTGCACACGTTCAGGTTGGTTTCCTCAACCTAAAATTAATATAAAGGTGGGGATCAGAGAGGCTTCAAATAAGGTATAAAATAAAATTAAATTTACAGTTCTGAAGGTTAAAATTAAAATTAATGATAATGAAATTAAAACTATGATAAAGGTTTTTTTGTACCTAATAATATTTCTATTTGAAACACTTGCCAAGGTTCTTAAAGCCATAATTAAAATAGTTAGATTAATTAATGAAAAAGAAAGAGAATCTAAAAATAATAGTTTATGAAGTAAAAAAATATCTTGATAATGTCTTAAGAAAAAAGCTATAATAGTTAATATAATTAATAACAAGCTAATAAAAGAATACAAAGTAAAAGGCAGAGTCAAAGATATTATTAATAAAATACAAATTTTTATCATTATAATGGTTTAATTATTTCATTTCCTTTCTTAAGGGTGTAAAGAATAACAATACTGAGCCCTAAAGCTGCTTCGCACACCGCAATTGAGATATATATAAAGCAATAAAATGTTTCATAAGGAAATGAAAAGGAGATTAAGGAGATTTTTAGATAAATAATTAATGTTATACACTCCAAACAAATTAACGAAGATAGTAAATGTTTGAATACAAAAACAAAAGTCAATATAGAAAGAAAAAATATGTAGTTAGATGTTAAAAAAGATATCTGTAATATAATAGTTAAATTTTAGTATCCAAAACTAATGTTTTATTTAAACTAATTTCTGAAATAATGTTTTTTATAATAGCTTGTATAGCACTATCCTGCTTAATAATTTTAGTAGAAGGCCCTCAAATTTTAGTCGCTTTTCTAGTTTTATTATCATTTATTATAGTTATTTTTTTAAGGTTAATAGTGAGAGTTTGATACTCTTATATTTTATTTTTAGTATTTTTAGGAGGAATATTAGTGGTTTTTGTATATGTAAGAGGACTAGCTCCTTCAGTTAAAACTAATTATAATTACGAAAATTATTTAAAAATTGCAAGGTGTTTAATCGTAGTAGTATTTTTTTTAAAAATAGACAGAGGGTCAATAGTTCTTTTTAAGGCAGATAGATTTTCGGTAGGGAGTGAGGGGTCTGTTTATCTCTTGATATCTAATAGTAGATATAAATTATATTTATTTGTTGTAGGCTATTTGTTGTTAACTTTAAGATGCGTATGTGGATTAGTAAAGAGATATGAAGGTCCTTTAAAAAAATTTTAATAAAAGGTAGCTAAACTAAAGTAGATGTTTTGAAAACATCCGATAGATAATTTAACGAAAGTTTATTAAAAATTATTATTTAAAAGTCCTTACGTACTAGATAAATACAAGTTTACTAGAAGATAGAATCCAACCTGGCTCACGCCGGTTTGAACTCAAATCATGTGATAAATTAAAGGTCGAACAGACCTACGAATTTCTAGGGCTGCTTAGAAAAGTAATATCAATTCAACATCGAGGTCATAATCTTTTATGTCGATAAGTAACTCTATATAAAAATTATGCTGTTATCCCTAAAGTACCTTTTTGGGTTTAATTTAAGTTGAGTATACCCATTCATTTTGTTATATTAAATTATGAGATATAATTTGCCTCCCCAGCAAAAAGAGTAACACTCTTAAAAGGTTTTAGGGTCTTATCGTCTATCTAAGGTAGATAAACTTTTTTATTTACTTATTAATTTCAAAAAACAAGAAGAAAATTATTCTTTCGTCAGACCCTTCATTCCAGTGGTCAATTAAACAACTAATTATTATGCTACCTTAGCACAGTCATGATACTGCGGCTTTTAATCATCAGTGAGCAGGTCCTACCTTGAATGGTAAATAAAAGAGTTGTTTTTGTTAAACAGGCGAAGAAACAAATAGTCTAGTTTTTGCTAGTTGGACTTAGATTTAAAATAACATTTAAATTCAATAATAAAAAATTTTTACTAATAGACCTATTATTAAATTTTAAATTAATTAGAAAAGCTTAGGTAATAAGAATTTATATTGGTTGGAGGTTAGAATATGAAACGCCTGTTTAAATAATAATATTAATTCTTTTAAAGGTTTTAGGTTTCCTAAAATTTATTCAATAGAAGATCATTTTTTAAAAAGTGTAATTTAATTATTTAAAAGCTAGCTGGATATAAGGATAATGTTAAAATATCTTTTCTAGAAGTATATAACTAAATAGACTGAAACCTAGATATGAGATACAAATAGCTCTATCCTTTTCAAGGTATAATACCAAATATAGGTTAAGTCCCCCTGATACTAAAGGTATAAAATTATTAATTAGTTTATTTTATTTCCCTTGAGGTAAATAACACAATTCTAAAAATAATTATTGGATAACACAATAAATTAAAGGAGGACTTTTAAGTTCAAAACCTAACGTGCAATTAACACTTAAAAAATATTCAAAAATTATTTAAAATAAGATAAATAATAATTTAAGATAAGCTAAAAAAGCTAGTGGGTTCATACCCCATTGATGGTTTGACCTCTGAATTATGCTTAGAACACCTTTTAGGTTTTTTTTTGTGGCAGGTATATTAGTAGGGATTTGAATTACAATTTATAGAAGAAGATGGGTGGGGGTTTGAATAGGATTAGAAATAAACTTAATATGTTTTATCCCTTTTTTAGTTAAAGGAAAGACAGGGGGAATGGCTTGTATTTTTTATTTTTTAGCTCAAGCTACTGGGTCTCTTTTACTTTTAATTAGGGGGTTAGATATTTGAAGTTATGATCTTACGTTAAAGCTTTATATAAGGGTGGGGTTATTACTCAAAGCCGGAGTGGCTCCTTTCCATTTTTGATACCCTGTAGTAGCTTCTCAAATTAAATGGTCTGAGTTCGTTGTTTTAAGAACCTTACAAAAAATTGCCCCTTTATCTTTGTTATACCATTGTGATTTGTTTATGTTAGGGCAATTTATATATTTAACTATCATTATAAGAGGGGTAGTGGGGGCATTAGGGGGATTAAATGAGTTAAAAGTACGAGGTGTTTTGATTTATTCTTCTATTAATCATATAGGATGGGTGATAATACCTTTGATTAATCATAGCATGAGTTGGGCAGTTTATTTTAGAATATATTGCATAATACTAACTTCAGTTGTAGTATTAGTTTACTTTTACAGGATTTATAATTTAACACAGCTTTATAGACCGGAAACCCCATTTTGGCATGGTTTTGTTTTTGGAGTTGGGTTATTTTCTTTAGGAGGGGTGCCTCCTTTTTTAGGATTTTTCGTTAAATGTTGATTACTTTATTTGGTTGGTCCATTTATGGATCCTTTCGCGTTAATGGTCCTTATTTTTATAAGATCAATTACACTATTCTACTATATTACATTAGGAATCCCTCATCTGATTTTTGTTTGAGAAAATCCATTAATTCAACAACGTTTTATTGATTTAATAGTTGTTAGTTTTGTGCTTTTTACTAGGATCCTAGGATTATGAATTATACCGGCTTTTGTTATCTGGTTTATATAATCAGGCTTTTACAATAAATTGTGAACTCAGGTTTGCAGCTTGAGGATTTTTAAACCTAACTCTTCTACAGGTTTACAACCTATCGCTTTATAGCTTTTACAATATGCAACGCTGATTTTATTCCACAAATCATAAAGATATTGGGACATTGTATTTTGTATTTGGTGCTTGAGCAGGGGCTGTTGGAACAGCCCTTAGGATAATTATTCGAACTGAGTTAGGAAACCCTGGGAGGTTAATTGGAGACGATCAGATTTATAATGTGATTGTTACTGCTCATGCTTTTGTAATAATTTTTTTTATAGTTATACCTATTATAATTGGAGGCTTTGGTAATTGATTAGTACCTTTAATATTAGGGGCCCCTGATATAGCTTTTCCGCGTATAAATAATATAAGATTTTGGCTTCTTCCCCCATCACTAATTTTGTTATTAAGAAGAGGTTTAGTTGAAAGAGGTGTTGGGACTGGCTGGACTGTCTACCCACCTTTGGCAAGTGGAATTGCCCATAGAGGGGCTTCAGTAGATTTAGGGATTTTTTCCCTTCATTTGGCTGGAGCTTCTTCAATTTTAGGAGCTGTAAATTTTATTACTACTGTAATTAATATACGAGCAGAGGGGATAAGGATAGATCGTGTCCCTCTATTTGTTTGGTCAGTGTTAATTACAGCAATTCTCTTGTTACTTTCACTACCAGTTTTAGCAGGGGCCATTACTATGTTATTAACAGACCGTAATCTGAACACCTCTTTTTTCGACCCTAGGGGGGGAGGAGATCCTATCTTGTACCAACACTTATTTTGATTTTTCGGACATCCTGAGGTTTATATTTTAATTTTACCCGCATTTGGGATAATTTCTCATATTGTTAGACAGGAGTCTAATAAAAAAGAAGCTTTTGGTACTTTAGGGATAATTTATGCGATAATTGCTATTGGTGTATTAGGGTTTGTTGTATGAGCTCATCATATATTTACAGTAGGGATAGATGTTGATACTCGTGCTTATTTTACTTCAGCTACTATAATTATTGCTGTCCCTACTGGTATTAAGATTTTTAGTTGGCTGAGAACTTTACATGGGGCTCATTTAAGGTTTAGACCCGCTCTATTATGGGCTTTAGGTTTTATTTTTTTATTTACATTAGGGGGGTTAACAGGGGTAATCCTAGCTAATTCATCTATTGATATCATTTTACATGATACTTATTATGTAGTAGCCCATTTCCATTATGTTTTATCTATAGGGGCAGTATTTGCTATTTTTGGGGGGGTGGTACATTGGTTTCCTTTATTTACTGGGTTAAGGATAAGGAGCTTTTGATTAAAGGTTCAATTTCTGGTAATGTTTATTGGAGTAAATCTCACATTTTTCCCTCAACATTTCTTAGGGTTGGGAGGAATACCGCGTCGTTATTCTGACTACCCGGATGTTTATAGGTTTTGAAATCTAGTATCGTCTATTGGGTCTTTGCTTTCTGTTGTTTCTGTAATAATATTTTTGTTGATTATTTGAGAGGCTCTTTTAGCAGAGCGTTATTATATAGCTCTGGAAAGGTTAAGATCCTCTTTAGAGTGATTCCACCCCAACCCACCTGCGGATCATAGGTATGATGAAATTCCTATAAGAACTTTTTAACTCTAAGCAGCAATTGAGTGTAAAGGAGTTAAAATCCTTAAAAGGTAGAGACCTTAAAAGATACCTTGGTGAAGGAGGTTTGGTTTGCAAGATAGGGTTTCTCCTTTAATAAGGCAGCTGATCTTTTTTCATGATCATACCATAATTATTATTACTTTAATTATCAGAGTAGTTGGTTATATTATGTTAAGGATGGTGGTGGGGGGTTTTGTTAACCGGTCCTTATTGGAGAGCCAATTAATTGAAATAATTTGAACTGTTTTACCTGCGTTAATTTTACTATTTATTGCTCTCCCCTCCCTACACCTTCTTTATCTGCTGGATGAGGTAAGAACGCCTAGGTTAACGATCAAGGTTATTGGGCACCAGTGGTATTGAAGATATGAATATTCGGATTTTAAGGCTATAGAGTTTGATGCATACATAATACCTGAAAAAGAATTGAGAGAAGGTGGTTTCCGTGTATTAGAGGTAGACCATCGGACTGTTGTGCCGTTTTTAACACAGATCCGTGTCCTGGCCTCAGCTTCTGATGTAATCCATTCTTGGACTGTCCCTAGACTAGGGGTAAAAGTTGATGCTGTGCCAGGACGGTTAAACCAACTAAGGTTTTTGACTGAACGCACGGGTGTATTGTACGGGCAGTGTTCTGAGATTTGTGGAGCTAACCACAGATTTATACCTATTGTTTTAGAAGTGGTTTTGTTAAAACCATTCTTATCTTGGTTAGAAGGTTCACAAGTTGGCTGAGGGTAGGCGGGAGGTTTTTATTCTTCTTACAAAAAGTTAGTTTAATTAAATAATATAAGGTTGTCAATCTTAAGTTTAAGCATATCCCTCAGATAAGTCCACTTCCTTGGGTAAGGTTATTAATAGTGGTTTTAGGTCTTACAATAATATATATAATTTTAGTTTATTTCTCAGTTAGCAAGAGTTTAAATAGGAAAAATATCAAGGTTAATAAGTTAAGATATTCATGAAAATGATAACAAATCTATTCTCAGTATTTGACCCTTCTTCAGGGGTTGGTATAAGCTTTAATTGGGTTTCTTTTGGAGTTGGGTTTTTTATATTCCCTATAAATAAATGAGGGCTTACTTCACGGAGGGGGAGTTGGTTAACTTTTATTTTAGGAAAGTTATATTCTGAGGTAAAACCTATTTTTTCAATCAAAGGCAGGGTTACCTCCCTTATATTTATAGCTATATTCTTATTTATTATTATAAATAATATAATAGGACTTATTCCTTACATTTTTACGGCTACAAGCCATCTGGCGGTGACATTGAGATTAGCTCTGCCTATATGATTAGGGTATTTTAGCTATGGTTGGGTTAGAAATATAAAATGAATATTGGCTCACTTAATACCCCAAGGTACCCCTATTGTCCTTATACCTTTTATAGTGATTATTGAGAGCGTAAGAAGGTTGATTCGCCCCGCTACATTGGCTGTACGGTTAATAGCTAATATGATTGCAGGGCATCTTTTACTCACCCTTGTGAGCAATGCGGTGTATATTTTTAATTTTAATAGGGTATTAAGGGTAGTAACTTTACAGATTTTATTAGTAGTGTTGGAGGTGGCTGTAGCTGCCATTCAGGCGTATGTCTTTGTAGTCTTAAGAGTCTTATATTCAAGAGAGATTTAAATGATAAACTTTAACCATCACCCTTTCCATCTTGTTAATCCTAGACCTTGGCCACTTACCAGCTCATTAGGGGCTTTTTTACTCACTAGGGGGTTAGTAAAATGGTTTAACTTTTTTTCTATAGATCTTCTTCTAGTGGGAGGGGTAAGGGTACTATTATCTATAGTACAATGATGACGGGATGTAGTGCGGGAGGGTACTTTCCAAGGTCTTCATACTATAAAAGTTCAAAAAGGGCTTCAATGGGGTATACTTTTGTTTATTATCTCTGAGGTCTTATTTTTTTTTTCTTTCTTTTGAGCTTTTTTCCATAGTAGGTTAAGCCCTAGAATAGAGCTAGGTAGAGTATGACCTCCTGAGGGGGTTACTCCTTTTAACCCATTTAATATCCCATTACTGAATACCGTTATCTTATTAAGGTCGGGGGCTACCGTAACATGAGCTCACCACAGGTTACTACACCGAGAGCATTCAGAGGCAGTTAATAGCTTATTATTAACAGGTCTTCTTGGGATTTACTTTACTAGCCTACAAGCATTTGAGTATGTGGAGGCCTCTTTTTCTATTTCGGACTCAGTGTATGGGGCTACTTTTTTTGTAGCCACTGGTTTTCATGGTCTTCATGTAATTATTGGGACTACTTTTCTATTAGTATGTCTAGGACGGATAGTGGGGGGCCATTTTTCTGCAACCCATCATTTTGGGTTTGAGGCGGCCGCCTGGTATTGACATTTTGTAGATGTAGTATGGTTATTTTTATATATTTCTATTTACTGATGAGGGACTTTCCTCTATAGTATAAGGAGTACAGTTGGTTTCGAACCAAAAAGTCTGTAGGAGGTAAAATTTTTAATTTTTAGAAGGGTTGCTATTCTGGTTATTTCTACCACCCTTCTTCTTTTATCCCCTCTATTAGGAAATAAGCAGAATTCAAATTTTGAAAAAGGGACACCTTTTGAGTGTGGGTTTGACCCCTTAGGGAGGGGTCAGTTAAATTTTTCAATCCGGTTCTTTTTGATTGCTGTTGTTTTTATAATTTTTGATGTGGAGATTGCATTATTATTACCACTAGTAGTGACTACCTTAAGGGGGAATTATATGATTTGAGTCTTTAATAGGGTGGTATTCCTATTAGTTTTAACCTTAGGTACTTTCTTTGAATGGAAGGAGGGGGCTCTGGAGTGGAAGTAGTTAAACTATAGTTTATAAAAACAGGTGATTTACATTCAGAAGAAGAGATAGGGTTAGGTAGTTTTTAAGACAAAGAAAAAAAGAAGGGCCCTAATAGAGATTGGGAGAAAAATTTTCCAAGCAAGGGCTATTAATTTATCATACCGAAGGCGGGGGAGAGTGGCTCGAACCCAGATAAAAGTAAAAGCTAAGAGTAGGGTTCAGAGTGTGAGAAGGGAGTTCAAGTCATTTGGGTTAAGAAAAAGAACTCTAAAGAGAAAGCTTATAAATAAAATCCTTCTATACTCAGCTAGAAAGAACAGGACAAAACCCCTTGCCGCATATTCGGTGTTAAATCCTGATACAAGTTCAGACTCCCCCTCTGAAAAATCAAAAGGGGTTCGGTTGGTTTCTGCTATAGCAGAGGTCAGCCATAAGATAGCTAAGATAGGGCTGATCCTTAGGATAGGGAAGGTAAAACTAAATAAAAATGAAAAAGTATTAAAAGAGGAGGAGAGCGCCACCAATCTGAGGGTAATAATAGCAAACCTAACCTCATAGGAGATAGTCTGAGCTACAGCCCGTAAACTCCCTAGCATAGCATATTTAGAGTTAGAGGCCCAACCCGCCCTCAAGGTGGGGTAGACCCTAGCAGAGAGGCAGCATAAGACAAAGATAATAGAAAGGTGAACCTCTATTCTACCTAAAGTGGAAGGGAAGGATAACCATAAGAGTATAGAGACAAGTAAAACCCTACAAGGCCTTATAAAATAGACCAGCTGGTGAGGGGAGTTTAAAACTAAAGTTTCTTTAGAGAGGAGTTTAATGGCGTCACTGAAAGGTTGAAGAACTCCCTTAAACCCTAACTTATTAGGCCCTTTACGTTTTTGAATATATCTTAAAGATTTACGTTCAAGAAGAGTGAAGAAAGCCACCCTTAACAAAATACAAATAAACAGAATTGTTAATTTTATTAGATTGTAAAAGATAAACATTTAGAGAGTAAAGCCAAAATCAAGAGGCGGGCCTCTGTTACAGGCTATAGTGGAAGGTTTCCTATCTTATAAGGTTTTACCTTAGCCTATTGGTTAAGTAAAAGTGTCCTATATGGGATCTTAAGAGTAGATAAAGTTAGAGTAAAAGAAATTGCCCTCACTCCTCCCCAATAGTTAAATTTGGAATCTGGTTAATTTCCTGGGCCAGCACCCTCCCGATGAAGTCAGTGCCAGCAGTCGCGGTTAGACTGAAGGGGTTTAACTGTATTTGAAAGATAGGTGGTAATTTTAACCTTTAAAAAAGAGGTGAAATTTTTATTTTGAAAGGTTCCCCTAGTAAGCCTTTGAAATTTAAAAGATAAACAAGGATTAGATACCCTTCTATATTTAAATGAAAATTCTTAAGGAGAGTAGTTGTTATAGTCTTGAAACCCAAAAGGTATGGCGGTATTTAGTTAAATCAGAGGAACCTGCCCAATAAGTGATACCCCTCATTATATCTTACCTTTTTTAGGTTTGTATACCGTCGTCTAAGCTATATTTATAAATCTAAGAGCTAGAAGCAGAGATGGGTAATTCAGATCCAGGCGCAGCTTTAAAAGGTTGAGGTGGGTTACATTTAAACTTTTAATGGAAAGAGGAGGAAATGTACCTGAAAATTGGATTTGAAAGTAATTTAAATTTAATAAGTTTAAATGAGTGTTTTTCTAAATATGTACATATCGCCCGTCACTCTCAGTCAATGAGATAAGTCGTAACAAAGTAGATGTACTGGAAAGTACCTCTTTAGTTTGGAAATTGAGGATGATGCTCTCAAATAGTAGATTCTACCCAACCTTAATATTTAAGTTAGAAAAACTACTATCCTTCAAAGATAGCCTCCATGTAATAACAGGTAGTGTATCAGCATGCTACTTTTTCATAGTGGAAGAAGTGAGGCAGGGGAACCGGTACAGGAGTTTCTAACTCTAATATTTAATATTAGAGTTAGAAACTCCTGTACCGGTTCCCCTGCCTCACTTCTTCCACTATGAAAAAGTAGCATGCTGATACACTACCTGTTATTACATGGAGGCTATCTTTGAAGGATAGTAGTTTTTCTAACTTAAATATTAAGGTTGGGTAGAATCTACTATTTGAGAGCATCATCCTCAATTTCCAAACTAAAGAGGTACTTTCCAGTACATCTACTTTGTTACGACTTATCTCATTGACTGAGAGTGACGGGCGATATGTACATATTTAGAAAAACACTCATTTAAACTTATTAAATTTAAATTACTTTCAAATCCAATTTTCAGGTACATTTCCTCCTCTTTCCATTAAAAGTTTAAATGTAACCCACCTCAACCTTTTAAAGCTGCGCCTGGATCTGAATTACCCATCTCTGCTTCTAGCTCTTAGATTTATAAATATAGCTTAGACGACGGTATACAAACCTAAAAAAGGTAAGATATAATGAGGGGTATCACTTATTGGGCAGGTTCCTCTGATTTAACTAAATACCGCCATACCTTTTGGGTTTCAAGACTATAACAACTACTCTCCTTAAGAATTTTCATTTAAATATAGAAGGGTATCTAATCCTTGTTTATCTTTTAAATTTCAAAGGCTTACTAGGGGAACCTTTCAAAATAAAAATTTCACCTCTTTTTTAAAGGTTAAAATTACCACCTATCTTTCAAATACAGTTAAACCCCTTCAGTCTAACCGCGACTGCTGGCACTGACTTCATCGGGAGGGTGCTGGCCCAGGAAATTAACCAGATTCCAAATTTAACTATTGGGGAGGAGTGAGGGCAATTTCTTTTACTCTAACTTTATCTACTCTTAAGATCCCATATAGGACACTTTTACTTAACCAATAGGCTAAGGTAAAACCTTATAAGATAGGAAACCTTCCACTATAGCCTGTAACAGAGGCCCGCCTCTTGATTTTGGCTTTACTCTCTAAATGTTTATCTTTTACAATCTAATAAAATTAACAATTCTGTTTATTTGTATTTTGTTAAGGGTGGCTTTCTTCACTCTTCTTGAACGTAAATCTTTAAGATATATTCAAAAACGTAAAGGGCCTAATAAGTTAGGGTTTAAGGGAGTTCTTCAACCTTTCAGTGACGCCATTAAACTCCTCTCTAAAGAAACTTTAGTTTTAAACTCCCCTCACCAGCTGGTCTATTTTATAAGGCCTTGTAGGGTTTTACTTGTCTCTATACTCTTATGGTTATCCTTCCCTTCCACTTTAGGTAGAATAGAGGTTCACCTTTCTATTATCTTTGTCTTATGCTGCCTCTCTGCTAGGGTCTACCCCACCTTGAGGGCGGGTTGGGCCTCTAACTCTAAATATGCTATGCTAGGGAGTTTACGGGCTGTAGCTCAGACTATCTCCTATGAGGTTAGGTTTGCTATTATTACCCTCAGATTGGTGGCGCTCTCCTCCTCTTTTAATACTTTTTCATTTTTATTTAGTTTTACCTTCCCTATCCTAAGGATCAGCCCTATCTTAGCTATCTTATGGCTGACCTCTGCTATAGCAGAAACCAACCGAACCCCTTTTGATTTTTCAGAGGGGGAGTCTGAACTTGTATCAGGATTTAACACCGAATATGCGGCAAGGGGTTTTGTCCTGTTCTTTCTAGCTGAGTATAGAAGGATTTTATTTATAAGCTTTCTCTTTAGAGTTCTTTTTCTTAACCCAAATGACTTGAACTCCCTTCTCACACTCTGAACCCTACTCTTAGCTTTTACTTTTATCTGGGTTCGAGCCACTCTCCCCCGCCTTCGGTATGATAAATTAATAGCCCTTGCTTGGAAAATTTTTCTCCCAATCTCTATTAGGGCCCTTCTTTTTTTCTTTGTCTTAAAAACTACCTAACCCTATCTCTTCTTCTGAATGTAAATCACCTGTTTTTATAAACTATAGTTTAACTACTTCCACTCCAGAGCCCCCTCCTTCCATTCAAAGAAAGTACCTAAGGTTAAAACTAATAGGAATACCACCCTATTAAAGACTCAAATCATATAATTCCCCCTTAAGGTAGTCACTACTAGTGGTAATAATAATGCAATCTCCACATCAAAAATTATAAAAACAACAGCAATCAAAAAGAACCGGATTGAAAAATTTAACTGACCCCTCCCTAAGGGGTCAAACCCACACTCAAAAGGTGTCCCTTTTTCAAAATTTGAATTCTGCTTATTTCCTAATAGAGGGGATAAAAGAAGAAGGGTGGTAGAAATAACCAGAATAGCAACCCTTCTAAAAATTAAAAATTTTACCTCCTACAGACTTTTTGGTTCGAAACCAACTGTACTCCTTATACTATAGAGGAAAGTCCCTCATCAGTAAATAGAAATATATAAAAATAACCATACTACATCTACAAAATGTCAATACCAGGCGGCCGCCTCAAACCCAAAATGATGGGTTGCAGAAAAATGGCCCCCCACTATCCGTCCTAGACATACTAATAGAAAAGTAGTCCCAATAATTACATGAAGACCATGAAAACCAGTGGCTACAAAAAAAGTAGCCCCATACACTGAGTCCGAAATAGAAAAAGAGGCCTCCACATACTCAAATGCTTGTAGGCTAGTAAAGTAAATCCCAAGAAGACCTGTTAATAATAAGCTATTAACTGCCTCTGAATGCTCTCGGTGTAGTAACCTGTGGTGAGCTCATGTTACGGTAGCCCCCGACCTTAATAAGATAACGGTATTCAGTAATGGGATATTAAATGGGTTAAAAGGAGTAACCCCCTCAGGAGGTCATACTCTACCTAGCTCTATTCTAGGGCTTAACCTACTATGGAAAAAAGCTCAAAAGAAAGAAAAAAAAAATAAGACCTCAGAGATAATAAACAAAAGTATACCCCATTGAAGCCCTTTTTGAACTTTTATAGTATGAAGACCTTGGAAAGTACCCTCCCGCACTACATCCCGTCATCATTGTACTATAGATAATAGTACCCTTACCCCTCCCACTAGAAGAAGATCTATAGAAAAAAAGTTAAACCATTTTACTAACCCCCTAGTGAGTAAAAAAGCCCCTAATGAGCTGGTAAGTGGCCAAGGTCTAGGATTAACAAGATGGAAAGGGTGATGGTTAAAGTTTATCATTTAAATCTCTCTTGAATATAAGACTCTTAAGACTACAAAGACATACGCCTGAATGGCAGCTACAGCCACCTCCAACACTACTAATAAAATCTGTAAAGTTACTACCCTTAATACCCTATTAAAATTAAAAATATACACCGCATTGCTCACAAGGGTGAGTAAAAGATGCCCTGCAATCATATTAGCTATTAACCGTACAGCCAATGTAGCGGGGCGAATCAACCTTCTTACGCTCTCAATAATCACTATAAAAGGTATAAGGACAATAGGGGTACCTTGGGGTATTAAGTGAGCCAATATTCATTTTATATTTCTAACCCAACCATAGCTAAAATACCCTAATCATATAGGCAGAGCTAATCTCAATGTCACCGCCAGATGGCTTGTAGCCGTAAAAATGTAAGGAATAAGTCCTATTATATTATTTATAATAATAAATAAGAATATAGCTATAAATATAAGGGAGGTAACCCTGCCTTTGATTGAAAAAATAGGTTTTACCTCAGAATATAACTTTCCTAAAATAAAAGTTAACCAACTCCCCCTCCGTGAAGTAAGCCCTCATTTATTTATAGGGAATATAAAAAACCCAACTCCAAAAGAAACCCAATTAAAGCTTATACCAACCCCTGAAGAAGGGTCAAATACTGAGAATAGATTTGTTATCATTTTCATGAATATCTTAACTTATTAACCTTGATATTTTTCCTATTTAAACTCTTGCTAACTGAGAAATAAACTAAAATTATATATATTATTGTAAGACCTAAAACCACTATTAATAACCTTACCCAAGGAAGTGGACTTATCTGAGGGATATGCTTAAACTTAAGATTGACAACCTTATATTATTTAATTAAACTAACTTTTTGTAAGAAGAATAAAAACCTCCCGCCTACCCTCAGCCAACTTGTGAACCTTCTAACCAAGATAAGAATGGTTTTAACAAAACCACTTCTAAAACAATAGGTATAAATCTGTGGTTAGCTCCACAAATCTCAGAACACTGCCCGTACAATACACCCGTGCGTTCAGTCAAAAACCTTAGTTGGTTTAACCGTCCTGGCACAGCATCAACTTTTACCCCTAGTCTAGGGACAGTCCAAGAATGGATTACATCAGAAGCTGAGGCCAGGACACGGATCTGTGTTAAAAACGGCACAACAGTCCGATGGTCTACCTCTAATACACGGAAACCACCTTCTCTCAATTCTTTTTCAGGTATTATGTATGCATCAAACTCTATAGCCTTAAAATCCGAATATTCATATCTTCAATACCACTGGTGCCCAATAACCTTGATCGTTAACCTAGGCGTTCTTACCTCATCCAGCAGATAAAGAAGGTGTAGGGAGGGGAGAGCAATAAATAGTAAAATTAACGCAGGTAAAACAGTTCAAATTATTTCAATTAATTGGCTCTCCAATAAGGACCGGTTAACAAAACCCCCCACCACCATCCTTAACATAATATAACCAACTACTCTGATAATTAAAGTAATAATAATTATGGTATGATCATGAAAAAAGATCAGCTGCCTTATTAAAGGAGAAACCCTATCTTGCAAACCAAACCTCCTTCACCAAGGTATCTTTTAAGGTCTCTACCTTTTAAGGATTCTAACTCCTTTACACTCAATTGCTGCTTAGAGTTAAAAAGTTCTTATAGGAATTTCATCATACCTATGATCCGCAGGTGGGTTGGGGTGGAATCACTCTAAAGAGGATCTTAACCTTTCCAGAGCTATATAATAACGCTCTGCTAAAAGAGCCTCTCAAATAATCAACAAAAATATTATTACAGAAACAACAGAAAGCAAAGACCCAATAGACGATACTAGATTTCAAAACCTATAAACATCCGGGTAGTCAGAATAACGACGCGGTATTCCTCCCAACCCTAAGAAATGTTGAGGGAAAAATGTGAGATTTACTCCAATAAACATTACCAGAAATTGAACCTTTAATCAAAAGCTCCTTATCCTTAACCCAGTAAATAAAGGAAACCAATGTACCACCCCCCCAAAAATAGCAAATACTGCCCCTATAGATAAAACATAATGGAAATGGGCTACTACATAATAAGTATCATGTAAAATGATATCAATAGATGAATTAGCTAGGATTACCCCTGTTAACCCCCCTAATGTAAATAAAAAAATAAAACCTAAAGCCCATAATAGAGCGGGTCTAAACCTTAAATGAGCCCCATGTAAAGTTCTCAGCCAACTAAAAATCTTAATACCAGTAGGGACAGCAATAATTATAGTAGCTGAAGTAAAATAAGCACGAGTATCAACATCTATCCCTACTGTAAATATATGATGAGCTCATACAACAAACCCTAATACACCAATAGCAATTATCGCATAAATTATCCCTAAAGTACCAAAAGCTTCTTTTTTATTAGACTCCTGTCTAACAATATGAGAAATTATCCCAAATGCGGGTAAAATTAAAATATAAACCTCAGGATGTCCGAAAAATCAAAATAAGTGTTGGTACAAGATAGGATCTCCTCCCCCCCTAGGGTCGAAAAAAGAGGTGTTCAGATTACGGTCTGTTAATAACATAGTAATGGCCCCTGCTAAAACTGGTAGTGAAAGTAACAAGAGAATTGCTGTAATTAACACTGACCAAACAAATAGAGGGACACGATCTATCCTTATCCCCTCTGCTCGTATATTAATTACAGTAGTAATAAAATTTACAGCTCCTAAAATTGAAGAAGCTCCAGCCAAATGAAGGGAAAAAATCCCTAAATCTACTGAAGCCCCTCTATGGGCAATTCCACTTGCCAAAGGTGGGTAGACAGTCCAGCCAGTCCCAACACCTCTTTCAACTAAACCTCTTCTTAATAACAAAATTAGTGATGGGGGAAGAAGCCAAAATCTTATATTATTTATACGCGGAAAAGCTATATCAGGGGCCCCTAATATTAAAGGTACTAATCAATTACCAAAGCCTCCAATTATAATAGGTATAACTATAAAAAAAATTATTACAAAAGCATGAGCAGTAACAATCACATTATAAATCTGATCGTCTCCAATTAACCTCCCAGGGTTTCCTAACTCAGTTCGAATAATTATCCTAAGGGCTGTTCCAACAGCCCCTGCTCAAGCACCAAATACAAAATACAATGTCCCAATATCTTTATGATTTGTGGAATAAAATCAGCGTTGCATATTGTAAAAGCTATAAAGCGATAGGTTGTAAACCTGTAGAAGAGTTAGGTTTAAAAATCCTCAAGCTGCAAACCTGAGTTCACAATTTATTGTAAAAGCCTGATTATATAAACCAGATAACAAAAGCCGGTATAATTCATAATCCTAGGATCCTAGTAAAAAGCACAAAACTAACAACTATTAAATCAATAAAACGTTGTTGAATTAATGGATTTTCTCAAACAAAAATCAGATGAGGGATTCCTAATGTAATATAGTAGAATAGTGTAATTGATCTTATAAAAATAAGGACCATTAACGCGAAAGGATCCATAAATGGACCAACCAAATAAAGTAATCAACATTTAACGAAAAATCCTAAAAAAGGAGGCACCCCTCCTAAAGAAAATAACCCAACTCCAAAAACAAAACCATGCCAAAATGGGGTTTCCGGTCTATAAAGCTGTGTTAAATTATAAATCCTGTAAAAGTAAACTAATACTACAACTGAAGTTAGTATTATGCAATATATTCTAAAATAAACTGCCCAACTCATGCTATGATTAATCAAAGGTATTATCACCCATCCTATATGATTAATAGAAGAATAAATCAAAACACCTCGTACTTTTAACTCATTTAATCCCCCTAATGCCCCCACTACCCCTCTTATAATGATAGTTAAATATATAAATTGCCCTAACATAAACAAATCACAATGGTATAACAAAGATAAAGGGGCAATTTTTTGTAAGGTTCTTAAAACAACGAACTCAGACCATTTAATTTGAGAAGCTACTACAGGGTATCAAAAATGGAAAGGAGCCACTCCGGCTTTGAGTAATAACCCCACCCTTATATAAAGCTTTAACGTAAGATCATAACTTCAAATATCTAACCCCCTAATTAAAAGTAAAAGAGACCCAGTAGCTTGAGCTAAAAAATAAAAAATACAAGCCATTCCCCCTGTCTTTCCTTTAACTAAAAAAGGGATAAAACATATTAAGTTTATTTCTAATCCTATTCAAACCCCCACCCATCTTCTTCTATAAATTGTAATTCAAATCCCTACTAATATACCTGCCACAAAAAAAAACCTAAAAGGTGTTCTAAGCATAATTCAGAGGTCAAACCATCAATGGGGTATGAACCCACTAGCTTTTTTAGCTTATCTTAAATTATTATTTATCTTATTTTAAATAATTTTTGAATATTTTTTAAGTGTTAATTGCACGTTAGGTTTTGAACTTAAAAGTCCTCCTTTAATTTATTGTGTTATCCAATAATTATTTTTAGAATTGTGTTATTTACCTCAAGGGAAATAAAATAAACTAATTAATAATTTTATACCTTTAGTATCAGGGGGACTTAACCTATATTTGGTATTATACCTTGAAAAGGATAGAGCTATTTGTATCTCATATCTAGGTTTCAGTCTATTTAGTTATATACTTCTAGAAAAGATATTTTAACATTATCCTTATATCCAGCTAGCTTTTAAATAATTAAATTACACTTTTTAAAAAATGATCTTCTATTGAATAAATTTTAGGAAACCTAAAACCTTTAAAAGAATTAATATTATTATTTAAACAGGCGTTTCATATTCTAACCTCCAACCAATATAAATTCTTATTACCTAAGCTTTTCTAATTAATTTAAAATTTAATAATAGGTCTATTAGTAAAAATTTTTTATTATTGAATTTAAATGTTATTTTAAATCTAAGTCCAACTAGCAAAAACTAGACTATTTGTTTCTTCGCCTGTTTAACAAAAACAACTCTTTTATTTACCATTCAAGGTAGGACCTGCTCACTGATGATTAAAAGCCGCAGTATCATGACTGTGCTAAGGTAGCATAATAATTAGTTGTTTAATTGACCACTGGAATGAAGGGTCTGACGAAAGAATAATTTTCTTCTTGTTTTTTGAAATTAATAAGTAAATAAAAAAGTTTATCTACCTTAGATAGACGATAAGACCCTAAAACCTTTTAAGAGTGTTACTCTTTTTGCTGGGGAGGCAAATTATATCTCATAATTTAATATAACAAAATGAATGGGTATACTCAACTTAAATTAAACCCAAAAAGGTACTTTAGGGATAACAGCATAATTTTTATATAGAGTTACTTATCGACATAAAAGATTATGACCTCGATGTTGAATTGATATTACTTTTCTAAGCAGCCCTAGAAATTCGTAGGTCTGTTCGACCTTTAATTTATCACATGATTTGAGTTCAAACCGGCGTGAGCCAGGTTGGATTCTATCTTCTAGTAAACTTGTATTTATCTAGTACGTAAGGACTTTTAAATAATAATTTTTAATAAACTTTCGTTAAATTATCTATCGGATGTTTTCAAAACATCTACTTTAGTTTAGCTACCTTTTATTAAAATTTTTTTAAAGGACCTTCATATCTCTTTACTAATCCACATACGCATCTTAAAGTTAACAACAAATAGCCTACAACAAATAAATATAATTTATATCTACTATTAGATATCAAGAGATAAACAGACCCCTCACTCCCTACCGAAAATCTATCTGCCTTAAAAAGAACTATTGACCCTCTGTCTATTTTTAAAAAAAATACTACTACGATTAAACACCTTGCAATTTTTAAATAATTTTCGTAATTATAATTAGTTTTAACTGAAGGAGCTAGTCCTCTTACATATACAAAAACCACTAATATTCCTCCTAAAAATACTAAAAATAAAATATAAGAGTATCAAACTCTCACTATTAACCTTAAAAAAATAACTATAATAAATGATAATAAAACTAGAAAAGCGACTAAAATTTGAGGGCCTTCTACTAAAATTATTAAGCAGGATAGTGCTATACAAGCTATTATAAAAAACATTATTTCAGAAATTAGTTTAAATAAAACATTAGTTTTGGATACTAAAATTTAACTATTATATTACAGATATCTTTTTTAACATCTAACTACATATTTTTTCTTTCTATATTGACTTTTGTTTTTGTATTCAAACATTTACTATCTTCGTTAATTTGTTTGGAGTGTATAACATTAATTATTTATCTAAAAATCTCCTTAATCTCCTTTTCATTTCCTTATGAAACATTTTATTGCTTTATATATATCTCAATTGCGGTGTGCGAAGCAGCTTTAGGGCTCAGTATTGTTATTCTTTACACCCTTAAGAAAGGAAATGAAATAATTAAACCATTATAATGATAAAAATTTGTATTTTATTAATAATATCTTTGACTCTGCCTTTTACTTTGTATTCTTTTATTAGCTTGTTATTAATTATATTAACTATTATAGCTTTTTTCTTAAGACATTATCAAGATATTTTTTTACTTCATAAACTATTATTTTTAGATTCTCTTTCTTTTTCATTAATTAATCTAACTATTTTAATTATGGCTTTAAGAACCTTGGCAAGTGTTTCAAATAGAAATATTATTAGGTACAAAAAAACCTTTATCATAGTTTTAATTTCATTATCATTAATTTTAATTTTAACCTTCAGAACTGTAAATTTAATTTTATTTTATACCTTATTTGAAGCCTCTCTGATCCCCACCTTTATATTAATTTTAGGTTGAGGAAACCAACCTGAACGTGTGCAAGCCGGGGTGTATTTATTAATTTATATAGTTTTTGCTTCCCTTCCTTTACTAATTGGTATTTTAATTTGAGTTGACTCAACAAAAACATCTAACCTCTTAATTGTATTTCTTTATCCTAGAAATCATATTATTTCAAACCTTATATCATTTGCCCTTATTTTTGCCTTTTCGGTTAAACTTCCTCTATACCTGATCCATTTATGACTCCCTAAAGCTCATGTTGAAGCCCCTGTGGCTGGTTCTATAATTCTAGCTGCTATTCTTTTGAAATTAGGAGGGTATGGTATCTTTCGATTTTCTAATGGTATAGAACATATATTTTATAACATCAGCCCTTTTATATTGAGCTGGTCTCTTTCAGGAGGAGTCCTTGTATCTCTAGTTTGTTTATTCCAAAGGGACATTAAATTTTTAATTGCTTTATCTTCTGTTGCTCATATATCTTTAGTAATAGCAGGTGCGTTAACCTTTTCATCTTGAGGTATTAATGGGGCTCAATTTATTATAATTGGGCATGGATTTTGCTCCTCAGGATTATTTTGTATTGCTAATATAATTTACGAACGGACTAACTCCCGTAGATTGTTTTTATTAAAAGGGCTTCAATCCCTTTCCCCTTCACTAGCTATAATATGATTCCTCCTTTGTACATCTAATATAGCGGCTCCTCCTACTTTAAACCTTTTGGGAGAAATAAATAGGATTACATCCATTTTTTCTTGAAATTTAAGATTAGCCTTAATTTTAAGGATATTAGTTTTCATATCTGCTTGCTATTCCCTTTTTCTATTTAGGCAAACACAACACGGTAAAACCCCCTCTCTTTTAAAACCTTTCTACCCCCCCTCCTTACGAGAGTGATTAATTTTAACCTTACATTGGGTTCCTTTAAATCTTTTATTTTTAGCTCCTTGGCTATTACAAATTTATTTGTAAGTTAATAATTTATTAAAATATTAAGTTGTGGTCTTAAAAATGAGAATGTAACCTCTTTAATATCTTCAGTATTATGTTCTAAAAACTTCTTTATCAAATATTCGTTATGATAACAACTAATATTATAATTATCACAAGTAGATTTTTTTTTAACCTATTAATTAATCATAAACTTAATACCTCCCTTCTTTTTAAGAAAAAGAAATTTAAACCCTGTCCCCCAAAAGCTTCTGATCACCCAAAATCTATTTTTTTAATTAATAGACTGATAGACTGGCCTGTGTGTCTTAATTTATTACCTCTCAATTTAGATATATTTCATATTAGTAAATATATGTCAACTTGGGCTAAACCTTTTATTAATACTAGTCTTTTTAGGTTCCTTACTCTTCATATTAAACCAATAAAAACCCCTAAGATCATTCTCACAAAAGCTAACCATTTTAAATTTATAGAAAGCCTCACTATAACAGGAATTGGTATTACCACCCAAAGTAAAATAGCCCCTCTAATCAAAGATATAGTTATTAACCCAATCTTAGATCTTAATATTACTCAATCTTTCTCTTCTCTAGAACTTACTAAAGCTTGATTTGAAAAAATATTAAATCTCAAAAATATTAATCGAAACGAGTATCTAGCTGATAGCCCTACTACTATTATTAAAAATCTATAGAATATTAAAAAGTTATCCGTTATCATTATAGATTCAATAATTAAATCTTTAGAATAAAATCCTGATAAAAAGGGTACTCCGCATAAGGCTAAACTTGATAAATTTATAACTATTCCAGTAATAGGAAGGTTAAAAATTATCCCCCCCATCTTACGAATATCTTGAGAGTCATTTATTCTATGAATAATTTTTCCTCTACATATAAATAATAAAGCTTTAAACACTGCATGGATAAGTAAATGGACAAAAGCTAACTGTGAAAACCCTATTGATAAAGTTCTAACTATAATACCCAGCTGGCTTAAAGTAGATAAAGCGACTACCTTTTTAAAATCAACCTCTACTAAAGCTCTTAATCTTGCTATAAGAGTAGTTATTAAACCTAAATAAATTAAAAAATTCATAATTTTAGAGCCTATTAATAATCTTTCAAAACGAATCAATAAATAGACCCCAGCTGTTACCAAAGTAGAGGAATGTACTAAAGCCCTTACAGGAGTTGGAGCTGCTATTGCTGCTGGTAGCCAAGCAGAAAATGGAATTTGAGCTCTTTTAGTAATAGCAGCTAACCTCACCAACCATATAACTAACTCACCTTTATTTATTAATATAAATATGTATCTCCATCTCCCTAATTCAACTAAACAAGCAATACTTAATAATAAAGCCGCGTCTCCTACACGATTTCTTAAAGCTGTTACTATCCCCGCTCTCCCGGATTTCTCATTTTTATAGAAGATAACTAGAATATAAGAAGTCACCCCTAGTCCATCCCACCCTAATATTATCCTTACTAAGTTTAAACTAAAAACTAAAAAAAATATCCTAACCACAAATATAAAAACTAATATCATAAATAAACGAAAATTCAAACTAGCTTTTATATAACTACCACTATAAAAAAAAATTGAGCTTGAAATTAGTGCAATAAAACCAAAAAAAATAACAGATATTCAATCAATATAAAAATTAAATAGTATTCTTACCCTTCCTCTTCTTAAAATTCCCCACTCTAAAACATAACTTTTACCTGAAACTATTAAATCTAGGCCAAAAATTATAGACAATAATATAAAAACTATTATTATAAGTATTATCCATACATTTTCCTTTTCTAAAAAAAATATTCACTATAGTTTATATTTAAAACACTATTTTTGTAATATAGAAATCTTTTAATTCATTTAAACCATCGCAAAATAAACCCTTTAATAAAAATTTTAAACTCTACTCTAATTGACATGCCTTCCCCCTTAAATATTTCTTTCTGGTGAAATTTTGGCTCCTTATTAGGTTTGTGTTTAATATTACAGATTATCACCGGTATATTCTTGGCTATGCATTACTCAGGACATGTAGATTTAGCTTTTGATAATATTACTTATATCTGCCGGGATGTAAACAATGGTTGGCTAATTCGAACATTTCACGCTAACGGAGCCTCTATATTCTTTATTTGTCTTTACCTCCATATTGGACGAGGTATGTATTACAGTTCTTATACCCTTACCCATACCTGAATATTAGGAACCTCTATTTTATTTCTAACAATAGCTACAGCCTTTTTAGGGTACGTTCTCCCTTGAGGACAGATATCTTTATGAGGGGCTTCTGTAATTACAAACCTATTATCAACAATCCCTTATATAGGAACAAACCTAGTTCAATGGTTGTGGGGGGGATTCGCAGTAAGAACCCCTACTTTAACACGATTCTTCACCCTACATTTTCTTCTCCCTTATGTAATTTTTGCTATAGCAGCCTTACATATTATATTCCTTCATCAAACAGGCTCTAGTAATCCCTTGGGGTTAAAAAGAAACTCTCTTAAATTAACTCTCCATCCTTATTTTACAATGAAAGACATTATCGGAGTATTATTATTTATTTTAGTACTAACCTCTATGTGCTTATGAAACCCTTATATATTAGGAGACCCGGAAAATTTTAACCTGGCTAACCCTTTAAACTCTCCCCCTCATATTCAACCAGAGTGATATTATCTATTTGCCTACGCTATCTTACGTTCCATTCCTAATAAATTAGGAGGTGTAATTGCTTTAGTATTATCTATTATAGTTCTTTATACTCTTCCTTTCTCATCAAAAAAAAAAATTCAATCCCTTCAATTTTACCCTGTAAATCAGTTGCTTTTGTGATCTTTCTTTTCTGTCG
>JABUQX010011536.1:17500-22728 GCA_015478945.1 Trachelipus rathkii | reverse complement strand
GTAAGGGAAGTAAGGGAAAGAGCTGCAAGTACCCCCCAGAAGAGTAAGGGAAGTGAAGGGAAAGAGCTGCAAGTACCCCCCAGAAGAGTAAGGGAAGTGAAGGGAAAGAGCTGCAAGTACCCCCCAGAAGAGTAAGGGAAGTGAAGGGAAAGAGCTGCAAGTACCCCCCGGAAAAGCAAAATGGCCAAAGAAAGATGCAAAACGACGAGAGGAGGCAGACCACAGTGTCCTATTGAAACTGTTTAGTGGATTAAGAACTTATTTTTGCAATATTTTAGATAGGATATTTCTATTTGCATGTTCTTTAGTTTGGATTTCGGATGAAATATGTTCTTTAGTTGGATTTCGGATGTAATTATTAGAGACTTCAGCCACATTTCCTCCAAAGAATACTTCTTTTTCAGTAGGAATTAAGATATCAAAACGATACTCCTACGTAGTAGTGCAGAAAGAGAGAAAGTGTGCAACGCAGTCTTAAGTTTTAAGTTGATCATATGTGAGAAATAGTCAGGCATTTCTTCCCAAAAAGTACTTCTTTTTCTTTCAGTAGGGATTAAGATACTAGAACGGTACTCCTATGTTGGGAACTAGAGTAGAAAAAGGGAAAATACATGACCTTCTCATCAGTTTATTGCTGTATTTTTGCTTTGTTTTATTTTTGCAATCTATCTTTTAGTTGACCAGAAATTAGATCTTATTATTCACCTTTGATCAGATGTTTCAGAAAGTTTAAAGAAAAGATGATAAATGAAATTCGCAACCTTGTTGGTTCGAGTCACAGAGTTTAAGATTTAGCCGTGAAAGGAGAGTAATGGCTGAGGAAAGCGTTTCAGAGATGGAGAAACATAATCAAAACTTAGGTGAAACAGAGAGTTATCTTATGGTTTAGTATATACTCAATTTTATATTTTAAATCGATCGTTGTCTTTCTAAGTATGATTTTAAGGATATACTTAGATCAGCAATTCTGTTTTGGAAATTCTGAAAGCTTCTTTTCGCAGTCGAATGTAAGCAGTACGTAAGGAAGGTAGTGCCCTATATTTAAGTCTTATTCATCGACGTGTGAACGTTTCCACCCAAGGGTAGAGAAGTCCGGAAAAATGTGAAAGTAGGCAAAGACATCCCTAACAAGTAAACTGCTGGAAGTTCCTTTTCTGGTTGATTACGAGCAGTGCGTAAAAGAGGTGGTGATCCTCTAGTATCATAAGTCTTCTAAATCGACGTAGTGGACGTTTTATAGGGGTGAAAGTCCGGAAAAAAGATAAAAGTAAACCGAAGCCTATTAATAGAGGTAACATCTTTATAATGTAGAATCTAGAAGAGATTATTTTGTTAAGCCTAAAAACCGCTTGCATTTACATTTGTATAATATAGAATTTAAGAAAGATTTTTTTTTTTTTTTTTTACTAAAATCGCTTCGTATTCAACTTGCTCGCTAACCTTAGATATAACCACCAGTATAATATTCTAATTGTTTCATAGTTTTATGAGCTTGTTAATTCCGTTTAAGATATCACAGCGTTCTTTACGACAAACCATAGGGTTTTTTTTGTGAGCTTCCCATGCGTAAGCTAGAAGCTTGGATCTTGATATGATAAATATGAGAACGTTTTGTATAAATGATAGTGCGGTTTTACGTAAATAAGATACTTGGTTAGCATAAGTTTTGATATCTTTAAGGATATTTTTCAGTCTATATGACAAATAACTTTGGTTTTGAAGAGATATAATGATGCATTTCGCATCGCATCTGTATAATTTACGTCGAAATTTTAATCAATATTTGGTTGCAATTGGAAAAAATCGAAAATTTTTGCCGATTATGTTTTATTATTTTTATCAATGCCTAACTACGGGATACAATCTCGAGGGAGGGCCCCATTTTTATTGCGAAAAATCAATTCGAAAAGAAAAGAATTTCTTTTAATAAAGAAAGATAAAAATAATAACAACAGCAAGAGAATGCCAACTAACCTTGCCATTAATCTTAACATTTGTTTTAACGCATTGCATGTTTTCTAATTAGGAAGATGGTAGTTATTAACACTTCCATTAATATTTTTATTTTAATGTTTTTGATACTAACATTTTTTTTTTTAACCTAATTAGGAAGATGGTAGTTATTAACACTTCCATTAATATTTTTATTTTAATGTTTTTGATACTAACATTTTTTTTAACAGTAATTTTTGTTAAATGCACGATATAATAGTAGAAATATACTAACACTTCTTATAGATTTCTATCAGTATAAAGCACACTCATATCTTTGAAGATTGATCTGCCATACTAATAGTTTTGATATTAATAATTTTGATATTAATTGCCTTGATACTAATAGCTTTTGATACTAATATTAAAAAAGGATGTACTAAAATGCTAACAATTTGATACTGACGGGTACTAAAAATTGTGAGAAACATTTTAAATAACTTCCTAAATATTACTAGTATTACACTAACGCTTTAAATATTATTTTTCTTACTAACAATGTTACGACTAATGTTAAAACACTCGAGCACTAGTTTTAATAAACTTCATAACAATGCATCGCTTATGTAGCACGTAAAACTTCAAAGAAACTTTGATAGTTCCTAAATGGTATACGAATGAAACTAAAGTTCAAAGGACAAAAGCATGGTAATTAAGCTTTAATATATTCTCGTTTCTTTTAATCCTTAACCAAATGTTACTAACAACTAATTTAGCTAACGACCAAAGCTTCGGCCAGTAAAAGTAAAAAACTAACCGTTACTAAGAATAGTAAAATCAAGGAAAAGCAACTTAAAAAATCACTGATTGACCAGTACCAAAAATATTTTAGGTCAACGTGATTAACCAAAGACCATAATAACCCGAGATAAAATTTTAATTTCTGTTTGGATAGCATAAAAGGGAATCGCAAATTTAATAAAGTAAACAAATTAATAAGTTTTTTTAATACCTATTCTTTGGGAAAGATCCCATCCGAGTTTAAATAAGAAACATCCAGAGTACTGGAGGTATCTTAAAGAGAAACGCACTTATCCCCATGCTAATATAATATATTTTTTCTTTATCTATCCTATCTTCGCATGATGAAAAAACAGAAAATACATTCTTTAATATGCTTCCATTAAACACACTGAAGTCCCTTTGGACTGTCCGCTTTCAAACTATCTTGTTTGTTAAACCTATTTTTCCGAAATACTTTTCATTAGGAGATGACTCTTCCCTGGGACATCTATGATAGAAATTTTCACTAGTCGTTCTGCATCAGCACTTAGTAGGGAAGCTTTAGTTCAACCTGAACTCCTTCCTTTTACATCAATGTCTAATACTCTTGTCCATTTTCTTCATAACTTGTTCCTTGGAAAAAGTGAAATGGGTTTTTTCCATAAAAGCCAGTTCTTAAATTTCCGGAGAGGGGGACTATATCGGAATTCAATACTGTGCGTTGCAAGTATAAGACGATGAAAAAACCATATTGCACAATATTTCCAAAGTTTGGTGCCACCTCGGCGGCATACTTAGAATTCCCTAGCTAAAGAACAGCGTCGTTCCCACGATAGCGGATTGGTTCTACAATCCCAAGCGAGCATAGTAACTATACATGTTCGATTCTGTTTTTCCTCTTAATTTCATACTTTTCCTTCAATAGGAACACCGCAAAGGTGAGAGTCCTGAACGATCGGAATACAAGCCCCGTAGTTTCAGACGCACCTCTTTTCAATAACAACAGGTCTCGGCCGAAGAGGGAGCTTGAGAACGCCTCATTCCGCTTTCTTTTCTCACAGTGTAAAGTTTAGTGTACAAATATGAAATAAATGTAGACTAACCCGTATGGAAGTGGGGGGAGTTTAGAGTTCTTAATATAGATTTAAAAGTGCTATAAAGATAGGGATATATAAACGCAGAATGCGTATATCACTAATCGAATATATAATATATATATATATATATGTTAACTTATATATAATATATTCTAATTATTTATATATTATATATAATATATAGTATATATATATATATATATATATATATATATATATATATATATATATATATATATATATATATATATATATATATATATATATATATATAGTATATATATATTATACTCAATTTAATTATAGTTTTGTCTTGTATAAAAATCTCATCCTACAATTTTTGCAGAAATCTTAAAATGTACCGCGAAAAGACTTTTAATTAGTCGTGAGTGTGGGAAGTGTAATTTCGATCACATGGAGATGTTTACCCAGCTTATCAAAATGGATCCCCATCATCTTTTGGTCAAGGATGAAAGTCTAATCACATACTGGGAGGTAACTAATCTGAAACGAGTTAGTCCCTCATCACTTCAAAATTGTTCATAATTAATTGAGATTGAATGTAACCAATATACTGGAATAATATAATCATAATAATAATAATAATAATAATAAATAATAATAATAAAATAATAATAATAATAAATAATAATAATTATAATAATAATAACAATAATAAATCAAACTAAATGATATGTTTAATAATATTCTTTATCTGATAATGGTAGTCAGGATGATTTTTAATTACTGTTATGTAATCTTGTTTTTAGTTTTTTTTGTCTATTCGATTTTTTTGTCTTATTCGTGATGTTTTGTGCCTTGCAAAATCATTCTTGATCGATAGAGCAATTGAATGAACGCTTGGGTAATAGTTTTATGGTATTTAAATGGTTGGGATGTTAGTTTTAATTGTTGTTCTTTTCTATGCATAAATATGTACTGTTTACTTTTAATATAGGCTTTTGTTAGAGATTAGCTTCTGATTCATATCCTTATATCCTTGATTACCAATTATTTAAGACTGTCAATCAATAATAAGGTCAGGAGTGAAAACTCTCCTAAACAATTAAGGCAGGAAAGTGAAAGCCTTTCCACAAAATAAGATTAAGGAGGCGGAGAATCTCCCTTTGCAAGTGGGAAGAGTTTTTTTGTGTTAATAGAAATAGGGTATCTTGTATTCAAATGCTCAAGCGGCCAACCCGCCGATGAGTCAACCAAGTGTTTAAAGAAGTATTACCTTTATCACACAGTCTGGTTAAGTCGTCAGAAGAAAGAATCTTGTTGTTACGCAATTAAAATATTCATCGTAGTAGTGGTACAGAACCTAAAACAGAATAAAGTACCGGAAACGGAAAGAATAGATATAAACCTCATCACACGAACTTTAAAAGCCGTCAGTCTTCTCCGATCAATATA
>JABUQX010011535.1:15000-17024 GCA_015478945.1 Trachelipus rathkii | reverse complement strand
TTATAATTATATATATATATATTATATATATATATATTATATATATATATATATATTAAACTTTGCAGCCCCTCATGCCAAGTTTACACGAGCAGCCACTGGCGAGGAACAAGGGGAGAGGTTCCATCAAGATATCAAGGTGATGGAAGAAAGATACCAAGGAAGATGGGATACACACATAATGACAGACTATTGTTGGAGCATTCAACGTGATTGTCCACATTCTGTACACAGAAGACAATCATATAGACAGCGATTTGTAATGCATTAATTGTGATTTCATTGTACTGAATTGAATATTTTGACCTATTAGCATTTTATTTACTTACTCATTAACAATTTGATATATATCTTTCGTGTTTTTATTTGTGAATTACGTTACAAACTAACATAAATTGTTGTTATTAATGTATTTTTGTGACCACCCTGTATCTCAAAAACTAGAGCTAATCTAGGAAAACGGAGGTCATATTAGGGATCAGGGCAACAAGTTACCTATAAAAAGACCTTCAAATGTTTTGCCGCAAAATCTTTGTTGGCCAGTGTAATGTTAAAAATATTGATGAACGCAACTATTGGAAACCCCTTGATGCTGTCACATTCGTGCGTACGTGTATTGGTTTCATTGTTCAATCATCTGAAAATATTACAGCTTTGGTTAAAATGAAAAACGAATTAACCTCTTATCTTAAAGATGTCGACATACTCGAGGACTTAATTCATATAGCTCACGGTGTAATCTATGATATTTACAATGAAACATGTGGTTTACAGTATAATGCGATATACAGGAGTGCGTTAACAACTATCAGCCTGGATACGTTTACTTCTCTCTGGAACGAGAGAATGCGTGCTAGTGAACCTGTGTATGCCGAAGAATGGATTAGTGCTGTAAACGGTATTTATACTTACATCCTTTCAAATCGTGTTGAATCTCTGGAGAAATATATAGAACTTGCTCAATTTATGCAGAATCCTCTGTCCCTTGAATAGACGAATTAATATGTTTAAAATAAAACGTATGTTTTTATATATTTATTTAATGCTCTTTTTCATTGAAATTTATGCTTAAATAAATGAAAAAACTTGTTTTACTTTCCCCCATGTAAACTTATAGGTTAGATGTATATGATGGGCTGTTCATTTCGACGGCTGTTGGTGTGTTAAGTATATGTTTAAGTTCGTAGTTTAACTTTAACAGGGTAAAACTTTGTTATGTCAGTGTTTATTCGTATAGATCAATAGATCTATAGATCATGGATGGGTTTGGGATGAATGGGGTGGTGGTTTGATTTACTGATTTACTGTTTTAGTGTATGTAAAAATGTAAATTTTTTACGTAATAAACATAAAAGAGAATAAAATTTTTAGTTAAAAACAAAAAGTTTTAAAGAAATAAAATTAAAAATTAAATTTTTTTCAAAAATAAAAAGTTTTAAAGAAATAAAATTAAAAATAAATAAAAGTTTTTTAAAAACAAAAAGTTTTAAATAAAAGTTTTTTAAAAACAAAAAGTTTTAAAGAAATGAAATTAAAAATAAATAAAAGTTTTTTAAAAACAAAAAGATTTAAAGAAATGAAATTATAAATTTAAAAAATAAATAAATTAGGATATATTCATTGATCAGTATGACAATTACACAAGGTTAAGACAAAATTTTGTTAAATATTACTATGTTAATGTAAAAATATCCATGATATGTTAGAAAAAGTGTGAGTAGTGTGTGTTAGGTTTGTCGTTGTACATTATACTCTTAGTTCTGATTATGACACGTTAGCATTATAGATGTGAAAACTTTGTTAAGTTAGCATATATTCATTGATCAGTATGATAATTAGACAAGGTTATGATAAAAAAAATTTAAATATTACTATGTTAATGTAAAAATATCCAGGGTTGGGGTAGGGAGGGGTGAGGGGTGGGTGGTTTAATTTACTGCTTTACAGGTTTAGGGTATGTAAAAACACAAATTTCTTAAGTTATAAATATGAAAAGCGTAAAATTTTAGTAAAAACAAACTGTT
>JABUQX010011535.1:10000-12500 GCA_015478945.1 Trachelipus rathkii | reverse complement strand
TATTATTATTACATATCTATCACGGTTAGGCTTATCGTATCGGGCTAAAATTCGGAGGTGAGCTATATGGTGGCGTAATCTCGTCGTAGACGAGATTACGTCACCGTGCGCCCCCCGTAAGGGGGGACGCTGCCAGCCTCTTAAAAATCAAAATGTTCGTAGAAGGCTGTAATTTGGAGAGCGAATTCGGAGTTGGATTTCTAGAAAAACTTGGAATCGTAAGCAGAGGATTTGGCATCGGCATCGGTGCTTGCTCCGGTGCGGTGCTCAGTTAGTAAATATTTGCATGATAATACAGAATTTGTATCTTTATATATGTTATCGAACTCGTAGATCTCGAAAATGATGGTATCAAGATCGTGAGGGGTGTCGGGGACCCCCCAGAGAGGGTGTCCCTCCGTAAAAATAGTCGAAATGCATAAGAGAAGTGGAGAAAGGAGTCTTATTCGGAATCAGAGAAGGAAAGAGTGGAGAAGGAGTCTGAGTCAGAGGAGTCTGAGTCAGTACCGACACCGGTGCTGGAGCTGGTGCGGTGTTGAGTTAATAAACATTCGTATAACAAAAATGTTGTGTCCTTATATATGTTATCAGGTCTGTAGATTTCGAAAATGATGGTTTGAGAACCATCTAGAAAAAAAAAATAAATAAAATTTATTATTCTTTTTATGTTTATAACTTACAAATTTACGTTTTTACATACCCTAAATCAGTAAATCAGTAAATCAGTAAATCAAACTGCCCTCCTCACCCCTTCCGTGATCTATTGATCTATTGATCTATTGATTCAAGTCATATTTTTACTAAAATTATAATGTTTTACATACCCTAAATCAGTAAATCTGTAAAACAAACCATCATCCAACCACCCATCTGTCCATCCGTGATCTATTTATCTATTGATCTATTGATCTATTGATATATTGATCTATTGATCTATTGATTCAAGCCACATTTTTTACTAAAATTATCACGTTTTACATACCCTAAAGCAGTAAATCAGTAAATCAAACCACCATCCAGCCACCCTACTGTCCATCCGTGATCTATTAATATATTGATCTACTGATTCAAGTCATATTTTTTACTAAAATTGTCATGTTTTGCATACCCTAAATCAGTAAATCAGTAAATCAAACCACCCAACCTACATTACTGTCCAACAATGATCTATTGATCTATTGATCTATTGATCTATTGATCTGTTGATCTATTGATACAAGTTTTTTTTAGAAAATTTGTCATGTTTTACATGCCCTAAATCAGCTAAATCATAAACCAAACCTGCCTATACCACACTGCCTATCGCTCCAGATCTATTCGGATCTAATGATCTATTGATTCAAATCATATTTTTTGGTAAAATTGTCATGTTTTACATACCCTAAAGCAGTAAATCAGTAAATCAAATCATCCACCCTACTCTACTCCCCGTCTCCTACCCTCCCATGATCTATCGATATATTGATCTATTGATTCAAATCACATTTCGTGTATCATTTTGGATAAACATAACATAAAAACAAGTACTTTATACACTGATCAACGAATATATGCTAACGTAACAAAGTTTTTACACTAATAAAGCTAACATAGCATCAAATGAACTAAGAATATATAATATACAACAACAAACCTAACCAACACGAGCGAATTAAACGCTTAACACAAACAAAGTTCCACACTTAACAACAGTAAAGTAACTAACATAGCGTACAAAAACGTAACCTATTCAAACTTTTCCAAGCATATCTCTAACATATCAATGTTAATTTTACATTAACATGGGTAATATTCAACAAAAGTTCACCATAACCTTGCCCAAGTATCATATAATACCTATGGATAAAATTACAAACAAAAAAAAAAAAAAAATCTAGTAAAGTTTTATCCTCTGTAAAGCTAAACTATGAATATAACATACTTAACACATAACAACCAGACAAATAAACAGCTATCATTAACAACTTAACCATTGACCTATTGATTCAATTCGCATTTTGAGTATCATTTAGGTTTTTCATGACATAAAACAAGTTCTTTATACACTAATCAACGAATATATGTTAACGTAACAAAGTTTTCACATAAATAAAGCTAACATGGTACCACATGCACTAATAATACAATATATAACGACAAACCTTACACAACTTACGAGCGAAAAAAACTTAAAATTAACAAAGTTCCAAACTTAACAACAGTAAAGTAACTAGCATAGCATACAAAAACGTAACCAATTCATACTTTCAAGCATATTCTCTACATATCAATGTTAATTTTATATTGACACAGTAATATTTAACAAAAATTTATCATAACCTTGTCTAATTATCATACAGACCAACGAATAATTGCAAACATAACAAAGTTTTATCCAAACATAACATAAAAATAGGTTCTTTGAGTAAAATATCATAGTAAAGTGTAATAGTTTACCGATCCTAAAGCAATATATCAGTATGTCAGTAAATCAAACCACCAACCCCTCCCTTCCCTATCC
>JABUQX010011534.1:32500-42500 GCA_015478945.1 Trachelipus rathkii | reverse complement strand
CTACTAGTGGGAGCTCAGGTATTACCCGTAGGAATTGACAAACCTTTCTAATCATCAAGTTTTATATACGTCTTATCAAAAAATATTCATTGACATCAATTTGTGATTTGTATAAGCTTATTTTTTAGTACTCATACACATCACCCGGGTCACCTGCTCTGGTACGGCTCACTATTCGGTTATCATGAGTACTATCTGCTTATTTTATTCTATCACCTTCCTTCATCTTACCTTGCTCCCCACTCGGTGTTATTTTCTCTGATGATCCCGGCCCCTGGCTCACTCTACTCATATAACACCCATCACACTACACACACTCACCCCACTACACACCACACACACATATAATATATTACTATTATTTAATTATCTTATTAATTATATAATTTATATTAATCAATTTATATTTCTCTTCATATCTATATTTATATTATATACTATTCTATTAATATATATATCTTCTTTCATTTATAACACGAGGGATTATATAGTATTAATTAATTTTTACTTTAATTATATTATATATATATAATATTATATATTATTTTAATACTTTATATTTATCCTTTATTCTTATATCATAATATAGTATTATATAATTCATTAATTTAATATTTAATAATATTATATATTAATACTATCATTATTATTATATATGAATGTTTTTGAATATTTTTAAAAATATAATTTATTAAAATAAAAATCAAAACATAGAAATAAAACAAAGATTTTAATATATAATAATCAAAAATAATGAGAACGTACCTGTGTCCAAAATCAAAGCTTATTAATTTCATAAAGTATTGCATAGAATATGAAATTGCGCATATATTCCGCATGAATATGATTCACACATGCATATCCAATATGTGGTCAGACTGAGTTTTATTGAAACAATTACTTACATATATTTTTATAGACTGCTGTGCCTCTACATCACGAATCTATCATAATACCTAATAGTGTTCTATATAAATCAGTATAACAATAATGCAAACATGAGTTACTACTACTACACTTATCATCTACTACTTTACTCCATATAACTAAACTATTCTATTAAATCATTACTACTAACCACATACTTCGTAGAGAGATACCAAATTAACTTGATCATAACCAAAATATATAACCTGTTGATATATTCGAATTATCTCATGTGCATCTCATAACCTACTCATTGCCTAATTTTGCACTATAACTATATATCACGCAATATACTGAACTCATGTTATTGGTGAGCACAGACTCACGTAGCATTATCTTCATACTACAGTAATTACTCTTTCTCATACCCCAATCTAACTCTCGAACTCTATGAGTTGTGCGTAAAGGTACACTTCAAATCTAAATGGAGTCATATGCCTATATGTACGCCTTTTATCTCAGTAATATTATAATCCTATATATATATAAAGTTAGCCTATTTAAGTTTAATCAGTATATATAAATAAACACACATACTTACTATATTATTATAAATGTCATATTAGCTATAACATAATATATTCTAATTTCCTAATTAATATATACATATATACTATGTTAACTATATTAATATATAGTTACATAGTAATATTTATAATGGACTTCTATCCGAGCTCAACAGTCTATCTCTCTCTCACTCTCTCATACTTTTTATTCTTACTCTCTTCTTCAAATACCTCTTCTCTCTCTCTCTTCATCTCTCTATTCATCATTCTATCTTCTTTACTATCACTAAGACATCATCTTAAAAATACGTCCTCTTGATTTACGGTTTAACAAACGACTGAATTTCTTATTATGGCACATGACTGCTTCCATACTATAGTCATTATTACCGACATTTCAACTTAATACAAGAATATTACGTATTCCTTCTGTATGGTGTTCATAATCATATTTATTTATTTTATGTGCATTTAATCATAAAAACAATTTATAATTATATATTGCTCTACAATAGATTTTTTATACAATTGTTTTCAGAGCACGAAAACATCCACTTATCTAGAGAGTTATTAAATTACTATTATACTAATTTCTTTCTGCAATGTCGATCCCTCAAAATCATCTCGCGTACGTATTAGTGTAATATGTACAGCAATCTCGGCGAGTTGGCGATATGGTCTACTACGTAGAAATGATAATACAAAGTCATGTAATATTTCAAGTTATGTTACAGTCGTTTGAGCGAAACATTAAGGAAGCATGTTTGATACAGATTGATAGCAGGACCTCATCAAGATTGAGTTATATATAGTGCTGTTAATAATGTTTGTATATGTAGGTCGCCTGTTGTTATTACTTACAGTTATTTCTACTAATGAGTGTCTACGTCTATGTGCTCATCCTTATTCTATTACATCGGCGTATCAGTATTTTCTCAAAACTTGCGCTTAAGACAATACATTTCGCTAATTTCATTAATGATATTTTTTTTATCTCTAGATGGCTCAAATTTCGACAGTTATATTTATGTGCATCACATATTTAATATACGATTCTTCGATTTTTCTTTTCTCGTTATGTACATATGTATCTACAATTCTATTCATCACTACTACACATTGTTATAATTCTCGATTTATTTATTAGAGAATTTAATATTTATTATTAAAAGGAAATATTATATCTAGTTTCTCAACCTGTCTTGTTAAGTAACTTTCTAAGTAATTTTATTTAACATTATTATTATTATGTAAACCAAGTTTTTCCATTTAAAACTCCCAAAATTTTTCCTCTAACGTTTTTTTAAAAACTTTATTAAACTTCTAACTTAGTATGAATAATTAATTTGTCTTAATAATTAACTCTCTACTTTAATTTTAACCATTTTTATGTACATATCTTTAACTTTATTAAACTAAAGTAATTAATCACTTCAGTTATTTTAAACTAAATAGTTCCATTTTATTTATTTAAAATATGATACTTTAATGCCCCTAAAAGCAGTATATAACACCACGATATATCACGCTATGTCCTCATCTTCAAGAAGCACTACACTACCACCCATATTCTCTCACTGCCCATACTTACCTTTGCGCTAGCTCATACATCTTTGTGGATTACTGTTTTACCGTTCACGATTGATATCTATGTTCACTTCTAGAGAGTATTGGACATAGCGCACCTATAGAAAAAAGTTCTTTCGTGTAAATAAAATTATTAGGGACTATATACGTCACCCTTGTATGACCTAACATATAATTCTTACACGATTATAACACTAATTATGTTTTTTGCTTATCTGCCATATATTCTTTTTTATATGACTTATCTCATATTAATTAAAATACCGTTTCAATTAATAGATTATTCTCAATTTTATTTTTAACACATTTACTATATAGTCTTACAATAGACCTAGACTAACACTCTCATAATCATATCATATCTCTATTGCATTCTATCTAACATTTCAGTGTTCGCATGTCAGATATCATTCACTAGACATACTCTATATTCTCTCAATACCTAATCAAACACATACCATCAACCTGAACTATAGAACCTACACATAGTCTTAATATAATAACCTTACGATATAATACTAAATCTGCTAACTATTAGACATTGATAATTATTTGTTGAATACATATTTAATGTAAAATACATATATATATTATTTATTAGTCACTATACTATATATTTAGACGAGTTTATGATGAATTTTTTTGTTAAATACTATAATAGTGTCATGTAGAATTAACATTGATATGGAAGAGATATGCTTGAAAAAGTGTGAATTTGGATATATATATATACTATGTATTTAATTCTTTTATTCCCATTGCACTCCAAGTGGGTACTTTGTTAATGTAGTAGTTTATTATTCCACGGCGGTAGGTTGTGCTTATAGGGTTTGTCGCTGAGTATATTATTAAATTCTTAGTTCAAGATTATATGCTATATTTAAGCTTTATTAAGTGAAAACTTCGTTACGCTACAATATATTAGTTGGTTACTGAGTTATGATATATAATATAATATAAATTATTTATACGCTTTGTTTTATAACGATAATGTATTTTTTTCGGAGGCTCCAAAAACTCTAAGTAATAAAATAAATATCAATAGATCATGAAGTGGGAGAGGGTGGGTGGTTGAAGGAGCTGTATGGTCTGATTTTCCCACTTGATTTTAACTGAGATTTAGTATAGCTATATGAATAAGTATATCAATGAATAATTCGTATACACTTTACTATGAACATTTTTATTATTACATTGCACTTTAATTATTTTTATAATGCCTTGGATAAAATTTTGTATGTTTGCAATTATACGTTTGGGATTATGATAATCGATATTTTGTTATGATAATTTATTTAATGCTAATGTTACTATGTTATATTGTAAAAAACAGTTGTTACCGTTAGCGTATATATCCGTTGAGTCTGTATGTAATAATTAGACAGGTATATGATAAATTTTTGTTAAAAATTTTACGTGTTTTAATTTAAAATTAACATTGTTATGTTAAAATAGATATGTCATTGGACAAAGTTGGTGAAATACGTTTAACGTTTTTGTATGCTTAGTTATTATACTTTACATTGAGTTGTTAAGTATTTAACTTTGTTATTGTTAGCCATTTATTTTCGAGCTGAAGGTATGCTAGGTTTGTCTGAATATTGATGGCATTAAATTAATTTACTTAAGTTCAGATATGATTGCATGTTTGCTTATATTAATGTGAAAACTTGTTAACGTTAGCATATATTCGTTGGATACTAGTATGATAATTAGATAAAGAGTAGTATATGATATAAAAATTTTTTTTTAAATATATTACATTCTAATGTAAAAATTAACTTGGTGTAATGCTTAGGCTCGTTTGAGGTGATAGGCTCATACGTATTTGAGTATGCTAATGTTAGGTAATGCTTATATATCTGATTTCTATTAAGTGTGAAACTGTTAATGTTAACAGAATTTATTCATTCTTCAAGGTAAATTTCCTTTTTAACGTGTACATTAATAATTCTTAGTTACTGGCGATGCTATGTTAGCTTTATAATTAATGTAAAAACTTTGTTAAGTTAGCCATATATTTCGTTCAGTCTGATGAAAAATTAGACAAACACTATGACTAAACTTACTTTGTTTCACCAACTCCTAACCGACGTTCTAGATGAAGTAAGAGTTTGATACATTGTTATGGCTGAGTACGAGTAACAACTGACAACAGTGAAGAGAATAGGTTAGAACGTATATATTTTGATGACTCGACATGTGTGTTAAGATAGGTGAAACATACTCCAGTGATACTTCTCCGTGTCTCCTAATATTATGGAAACCATCTTTGTTATATATGTTAGCAGTTACTTCTGCTCGTACTAGCTCGTAATGTTGTCATGAAGTAGTGCATCCTCTCATACGATATTTGTTCGTCTTGTTTTTGCATCTGAGGGAAACTCGAGGGTGGCAGAATGATGCCTAATAAAATACCTTAACATGCTAATTATTTAAGTGCTTTCGAAAATCTTTGCTACGGTCAATTTGTGAGATGCTATATCTAATTTGCGCCTCTGTATTCGGAGCTATGCCACTAATGAGTTAGGGGACAACGGTCGTACTAAAGACATCAACAATAATTACTTTTCACAAAGACCAATCTTAATATCATCATCCTATTTTAGCTCAATAACGTGCATTACATATTCTTACGCCTACTGATCCATAAGACTAATTAAATGTTTTTATCTCAGTTACACTTGCCATTGACTAGACAAAAGTTGCTTGCAATTATGTCTACGTTTCTGTGATAAGCCTATGTTATGCTTTGATTATTCTGCACTTTGTTTAACTTGTGATCATACACCCATTCGTGTAATGGAGTTTGTACCCACATTTACTTCATGCTAAGGTGAGCGTTTGTTCGCGCATCTACAATTAAATACTTTCTTACTAATTATCCAGACGATGCAATGTTAGCTTTTATTCATAAGGTGGCTTATAAAACCAACAGATCTTATCATTGCTTATACGATTGACCGTCTATTCTTACACATATAAACCATAATTAGGTTGCACCTGATTACTTACAAGAGACACTTGAATTTTTATTTATGATTATCGGTTTATTCCAAATAATCGATATTCTTTACGAAATTTATCTCTTGCACTATGTTAAACCAACATAGTATCTAATAATCTGACACACTATATCGGGATTCAACGTATCTGCTTAATAGGTGATAGCAATTGTTCCTCTCAATATTGTGATTATATAAAGATTTTTATCTGATTCTACTTCGCACTAACCTTATACAGGGTACACCACTGAAGTATAAATCATAACAATATATGTTCATTTTAGTAAACAATAGTATAATTTAGAATCCATAAATCGTAATTGAGGTATCAAATAGAACTCTTGGTATTAGGATGATAGTTAGGGAAGGTGATAGGCGTGGATTTGTGCTTTTGATATACTGTACTTCTATACTGAGCAATATCTGACTATAGTCGTCGTATAGTAAAAACGAACAATAATTAGTTCTCATCGGTATCATAAGGACATTTTTTGAAAAAGCAATTAAAACTTTAGTTAAAAAAAATTATTTTCGATAATTATTCCTAAACGAAAATTTCTTAAGAATATATAAGATATAAACAATTATAGACAAGAAAAATCTACCTCAAATGAACCTTAGTCAATTTACTATATATTACAAAACAGATATTATGACACACGATAAATAAAATTGTAAAACTATTAAAATAATAAAATGATTATAAAATTGCAAACCATTATCAAAAGCCCAACATAGCAATATCCATGAAATGTTTATCAAAATCAGCATCCAGGCACCGGAGAGGCTTCCAGCACTCGGCATTCCGGAGTAGACAACTCTGAGAGCTCTCTCTCAGACTCACTTAATCCCTTCCTATTCCCTCCACTCTCCTCCTTTCTCCTTCCTCCTTCCTCCTCTCTCCCTCTCCTCCCTTCCTCCTTCCTCCTTCCTCCTTCCTCCTTTCGTCCTTCCTTCTTCCTCCTTCTTCTTCTCATATCTTCCTGTTTCTGCATTCAGTGCATTTCTACTGGGATCCCCTTCCGAGGGGTCCCCTGCACCTTTACGAGTTTTACCCTCGTATTAGAGGCTCTCTACGCCGTTATAAACATATATTTTTGTATACTCTAATATGGGACTACCAACGAATGTTTATGTAAACTAGCACCGCATCCGGCTCAACAGGCTACCGGTGGCAAGCCCTGTCACCTCCGACTTCACTAATCTGACTCAGACCCCCTTACTTCCGACTCTTTCCTCATCACTGACTCTGGTATTCCAAATACTTTCTCTTCACACTTCTACTATGCATTTCGCGCCAATGATCTACCTCATTATGTGGGGGTGACCCATTCTCAACAACTATTTACCATTTGGCTCACTATAACACTCTGTAGATCTATGGGTTCAAGATTAACAAAGATACAAACTTATTTGTATTTATTAAATACTCAAAAATATTATACTAAACCACCGTCAGCCCAGCACCGAGGGACCAGCAACCGGTGGCCGGCTCTTCGAATCATCGAAATCCCGCCTATCCAGACTCCGTAGTCTGGCATCCGGGTTCCGAAAACCCGCTCTTCCAAATTTCAGCCTTCTACGATCATTATAGGTTGAATTTTTTAGGGGGACCAGAGTAACCTTCACTACGGAGGGCGGCACGGGTACGTATTCTCGGTCAGCCACGAGATTTTACAATCACCAGTAATAGCTTACACATCCAATATTCTTGCTATGAAATACGATTTAAAGCAAACCCAGGTTTCGAGAGCAAAATTTGAACCTTGCGATAAGAGGCATCACCCCTTAGAGGAGATCGCTATCGCACCAAAAAAACTCTGCCGCAATAATCTAGTATTTAATCACACCAACTCAACAATATATACAAGTTTCATAACCGATACAATATATTCCCTATCATAGAAAAAACGGCGGCTACCAAAGGCTTCCCAAAATACTGCACGATATAATTTTCATATTCTTCGTCCTCTCTTTGTTCGCGAGAGTAAGTGTGATTTTATTATTCCTCCTGTTGGACTCTTCTTCTTCATCGTAACAGTGAGAAGGCAGATATATTTTCATCTGAAAACAAAAGGATGTAGTGGCAACAGTGAGAAGGCAGATATATTTTCATCTGAAAACAAAAGGATGTAGTGGCAACAGTGAGAAGGCAGATATATTTTTATCTGATAACAAAAGGATGTAGTGGCAACAGTGAGAAGGCAGATATATTTTCACTGAAAACAGAAAGATGTAGTGGGCAACAGTGAGAAGGCAGATATATTTTCATTTTGAAAATCAAAGGATATGTAGTGGCAACAGTGAGAGTGCAGATATCACGTATCTCCATTCCTTGCACAAAATGATGTGTGGACAACAGATTGAGAAAAAGATCCAAGATTATTATTTATTCATCTTTAGAAATTATAACTAAAAAGGGGGATTGTTAGTGACAACTTAGTAGAGAAAGCAAACATATATTTTCCATCTGGTGTCCAACATATGTGGTAGTTAATAGTGGCACAGTGAGCCAACGCGCAGCAATACTATCACTTTTCCATTCTCGAGAATATCATAAATACTCATGTACGCCTGGTCAATACAACGTGCAGCATAAGCGCATGATCAAATGTTTATCATCTCCTAAATCAATAGACTCTATCTTCCAATCATCAAAAATATTAAAACTATAATGGTTTTACAACACTAACTTATCATGATAACTCATTATACTCTCGGCAAATAAAATTATGCTAGCATATAGAAAATTCGTAGAACAATAAGAGCAATAACTAACCCTCAACTATTTGATCTACTCATTTTCTTGAGTTAGCAGATGTAAACAAAGTATAGAGTTTAACTTTTTTAGTGTATTTCAGGTGGATCATCTGTTGATAAGTATATATATTGAAGGGAGGATATCTTCTTGCGAACACCACCTCATATATCCTGGCTTACCAGGTCCCCCAGTTTATCTCCCAGAACAATTCTCTCAAATATACGTGACATTATATTTTTATTTAAACGTTACATACATCTTACGCACATTTGATTTAATCCAATATTATTTCTATATTTGAAAATTGCTGAATGATAACAAGAAGAACATTTGTTTATTAGAAGATATTTAATCTTAGAGAGCTCATATACTAATATAAATCAACATTATTATATCACTCTCACGACTATCAATATATATATTATCTTTATCTAATCTTATAATTTTAAATTTTATATATTTAAATTTAGTAACTTTAACACACAGATCACCTCAATATTATTTTATCTTATTATTATATACAATCACACAACATTACTATATTAATTTATATACCATTAATTACTATAATCTATAATATAAATTTCAGAATTTTATTTCCTTCTTAGAATATATACTTCATCACTATGACAAATTCAAACTAATTACATTAACATATTATTTGACCCATATAATTAGATGATACTTTTATATTATTCTCCTCTTTATATTAATTATATAATTTTATATTAATTTCATATTATGTTATATTAGTGTAATATATATATATATGTTATCAATATATCATTAATATATCTCAATTATATAATTTCTCTATACTTAGGTACTTATCAAAACAGTCTACCTGGTAATTAATTTTTTGTAGAAATATTTATATACTATTATTTAGTATTAAAAATGATCAATCGTAATTTTTAATATTATATTATTTTTCTTACTATACAGTATATTACATTTCTGCTTAAACCCGCAGCCACTATCAATTGAGGTAGCTAACTTATCGAGAAGGTACAAGAAAAACCTAGCACTCTCCTCTGGAATCAAACAAACGTCAAATGTGTCGCACTGAGAGAAGCGATATATATCTCGAAGCTCTTTCAGCGAAACTGAGCGCCATCATCTCTAAACACCTAATAAAAAGTTCCAGTAATTCAGTGAAACAGTCTTTTAACGGCGATACGATCGCTTCCCGTTAACGCCCGTTCAGATATTAT
>JABUQX010011534.1:17500-27500 GCA_015478945.1 Trachelipus rathkii | reverse complement strand
TTGAAATTTAAAAAAATAATTATAGAGGGCACATAAACGTCAAGAAATGAGTGAAAGCTACAATAATTGGTTTGTTTATATCTAAATAAAAGGCAGCCTAAACGATATAAAGCTTACCTAATATTAGCAAATTAAAAAAACAAGACACTTTTTAACAGGCTTAATTATGATGTTGATAAACATGGTAACCTTCGAGTATTTTTTAATTGGTTTAGAAATGGAATTTATAATTTAAAAAAAATATATATTTAATTATAGAGGGTATATAAACGTCAAGATAAGAGTGACAGCTGCAAAAACGTTTGATTATATCTAAATAAAAAGCCGCCTAAACGATATAAAGCCTACCAATTATTGTCAAATTAAATAAAAAAGATACTTTCTAACAGGCTTATTTATGGTCTAGATACACATGGAAGATTACGAATATTTTTTAATTCGCTTAAAAATAGAATTTTAAATAATTATGAAAATATGAAATAAAAATAATTATAGAGGGCATATAAACGTCTAGATAAGAGTGACAGCTACAATAATGGGTTTGTTTATATCTATATAGAAATAAACAGCCTAAACGAGATAGGTTTCTAACAGGCTTAGTTATGATGTTGATAAATATAGGAGGAGTATTTTTTTTTTTTGATAGGAGTATTTTTTAATTCGTTTGAAAATGTAATTTATAAAAAATTTTGAAAATTAAAAAAAATAATTAAAAGGGTACATAAACGTAAAGATAACGAGTGAGAGCTACAATGGGTTGGTTTATATCTAAATAAAACTAGCCTAAACGATATAAAGCATACCTAATATTAGCAAATTAAAAAAAAAAGGTACTTTGTAACAGGCTTAATTATGGGGTTGATAAACATGGTAACCTACGAGTATTTTTTAAGTTGTTTAAAATAGAATTTATAAATAATTTAAAATTATTAGAGGTCATATAAACGTCAAGATATGAATGACCGCTATACATTAATGGGCTTGTTTATATCTAAATAAAAAGCAGCCTAAACGATACCAAGCCTACCTAAAATTAGTAAATTAAATAAACGAGATAGTTTCTAACAAGCTTAATTATGGTGTTGATAAACATGGTAGCCTAAGAGTATTTTTAAATTCGATTAAAAATAGAATATAAATTTCGAAAATTTAAAAAAATTACAGAGGGCACATAAACGTAAAGATAAAAGTGACAGCTACAATAATGGGTTTGTTTGTGTAAATGAAAATATGCAGCATAAACGATTAAAGCCTACCTAATATTAGAAAGTATCTTGTTTTTTTTTTTTTAATTTGCTAACGGGCTTAATTAATTATCTTGTTAAATACGGTAGCCTATTAGTACTTTTTAATTTGATTGAAAAAAAGAATTTATAAATAATTTTGAAAAAAAAGTAATTATAACAAGCACGTAAACGTCAAGATAAGTGACAGCTACAATAATGAGTTTGTTTATATCTTAATAAAAATAATCAGCCTAAACTATATAAAGTCTACCTAATATTAGCAAATTAAAAAGACGAAGATTCTTTCTAACAGGCTTTATTATGGTGTTGATAAACATGGTAGCCTACGAGTATTTTTTAATTCGTTTAAAAATAGAATTTATAAATAACTTTGAAAATTTAAAAAACTAACTATAGAGGGCACATAAACGTCAAGAAAGATATGAGTGACAGCAACAATAATGGGTTCGTTTATATCTAAATAAAAATAAGCAGCCTAAACGATATAAAGTCTATCTAAAATATAAAATTTATAAACGTCAATATATGAGTGACAGCTACAATAATAGGTTTACTTATATAAATAAAAGCAAGCTAAACGATATAAAGCCTATCTAATATTAGGAAATTAAAAAAAAGGTGATACTTTCTAACGGGCTTAATTATGGTGTTGATAAACATGGCAGCCCACGAGTATTTTTTACGCACACCTTGTTCTCTCTCCTACCACCACCACCACCTTACTTTTATATATATTATTTAATTTATATATATATATATATATATATATACCTATATATATATATATATATATATATATATATATATAATATATATATATAATATATATATATATATATATATATATATATTATATGACTGACAACATACCTTCAGGGTCTAATTAATGTCTTCTATTGAAGGCACGTAAACGTCAAGATAAGAGGAGCCTAGGAGTATTTTTTAATTCGTGTAAACAAAGTTTTGAGGATAAATTTATTAAATATTTTGAGGAAATTATAAAAAAGAAAATAATTATAGAGGTACATAGCGTGAAGAAAGATAAGAGTGACAGTTACAATAATAAGTTTGTTTATATCAATAAAAATAAGCAGGCCTAAATCGATATATAGCCAACCTAATATAGCAAATTAAGAAAAAACCAAGTACTTTCCTAACAGGCTTAATTATGAGTGAATAATGAAACATCGAGCCTACGAGTATTTTTTAATTCGTGTAAGAAAAGTTGAATTTATCTCTTTTGAAAAATTGAAAAAAAAATTATAGAGGGCAAATAAACATAAAGATAAGATTGACAGCGTGCATATTAAATGGTGTTTGTTAATATATAAAGTATAAAAAATGGGGCCTTTAATTTATGGTTATGAAATATTTTAGCAAAAATGAAAATAAAGAATACTTTCTAACGGGCTTAGTTATGGGGTGTTGAAAGACATTGGTAGCGTTACGAGTTATTTTTTGAATTGTTTAAAAGTAGAATTTATTAAATAATTTTGATAAATTAAAATAATTTATAGATTTAAATTAACTGGAATAAGTTGGCTTAAATCATACCACAATAATAGGTTTGGTCCTTATTTGAAATAAGCAAGCTAAGCTGATATAAAGCCTATCTAATATGAGCAAATTAAAAAACAAGATAACTAGATTCTTTTTAACAGGCTTTAATTATGGTGTTGATAAATCAGTGGCAGCCCACGAGTTTTTTTATGGCACACTTGGTTCTCTTCCTTCTTCCTAGAGCACCACCACAACACTTACTTTTATATATATTATTTAATTTATATATATATATTAGTATATATATATATATTATATATAGTATAGTATTTATATATTATATATATTATATATATATATATTATTAGGGCTGAAACATACCTTCAGTCTAATTCAATGTCTTCTAGTCTTTTATCCCGGTATTTTAATATATCTCCATTTTGTACTTGCGAGTAGCAGCTGTTGTTAATTTTTCGCCATTGGACGTGCAGAATTCTCTGGAACGATAATAACAGTGTTGTAATTCCCGTATGTCGTTGTCCCATGAGGTTTTTGTCAAGTGTCTTCAAGCTCGGCTTGAAGACAGATTCAAAAACTTTTTGGCTCATTGCTTGCAATGTGCTTTTCGCAGTTTGTCGAAAGGGCATCAGTTTCAGGTTTTCTCAACTTTGCTTTTCCACAATATCCTGAGTGAGTCAAGAAATTCCGGCCGAGTTTTAGGGAAATTCCTGAGTAAGGGCCAAATGAAATAATGTCATATCCCGATATGCGACTTTTGAAAGTGATCAAGTCAAAGGAAATAGTTAAAAAGAATATGTTCCATGCATTTCAAATGGAGCACGTCATAGACAGAGCATAGCGGTTGAGTATGGGATAAGAGAGTTGGACTGAGACTATGTAGAACTTTTATATGTAAAGGGACTAAGTCTTGAGGATGCTAGGGTCTTACATGAGGTCTATGTATGTTACTGTGTATTTGATAGTAGTGATGACTATGGTACTGGTAAGAAGTATCATCTAAAGATCAGGTGTGGGAAAGAATGTTTAAAAATAGTGAAATGACGTAATTATAGAGTTGTGTGGTTGTGAAGAAAGGAGGTAGATAAATGATGAAAAATAAAATGAAAGTTTTGACATACATAAATATAATTGATAGTCCGGTTGGTTAAGGCGGATGCTTGTGGGTGAGATGTGTTGGGAATCGACCGGCTGGAGACCGAAGATGATAGTCGGATTGAGTCAGTAAAGGAATGTCTGGAGGAGAGAAATGTGAGTTTTGGCAGAGGCGAGAAGAAAGGTGCATAATGGAGTGAATGGCGGTTTGGTGAGGGGGTATGGTTGTGGCCCACCTTGGGCCAGAGGATGAACCCGAATCACTTGGACTGTATATGCCTATAGTGAGGGTCCGTTTGGGGTCCTGAAACTCTAAGGGTCGATTGTTCTACTGCGACGTAAGTTTCACTATAGGTATAGAGTTAATAGGTAAAGCTGGGCTTTCTTTTCGACTTTTGTCATATTCTTCTACTGCTTTTTCTTTTCCAATGCATGTTACGCACCTTACTCTAGTCTTTGGGGAAAAAAGGAAGATGAAGGAATATATATATTTTAATGAATGAGTCATATTTAAAACTTATTTTATATTAAAAGAGAATTTAGATTTGACCTCATCGCTGGCAGAGTTATCAATAAACGGATGCTTATTACACGTAGTCATCCACGTCCCCAAAAAAAGAGACCGCTTCAAGCGTCGTTTTTAAAGCACCCCGGTTTTTCTCAATCCTAATCATTAATTGTCTAGTTAACTACGTACATCAAATCAAAGGCTTTATTAATTTTTAAATGAATGAGTCAAAGGAGATTTTACTCCTCCATAAGCGGGATTCGAACATTGACCTCCGCGTCGCAGAGTTATCAATAACCGGATGCTCTAACCACTAGGCCATCCACGTCCCCAAAAAAAGACGTTACCGCGAGTATTTTTTTAATTCGTTTAAAAATAGAATTTATAAATAATTTTGAAATTTAAAAAATAATTAATTAGGAAACTTCATCGGAGCTTTGTTCTTCAACTTTCGGATAGTAATCTGGATCCCTGTCAGAGTCGTCTGCCTGCATCAGTCTCTTCAACCATTTCCTCAACTCCCTCAAATGTTTTTCTAAATCTTTTCTCCATACTGAATTTATAAAAAAGTTGTATGTAATTATACTCTATAAATTTATAAATCTGAAAACTGAAGAAACAAATTGAATTTACCCATTAATGCCCGGGAGTAAAAAAGTTTGAATTTTTTTTATGAAAGCTAAGTATATTGGTAATTTTGGTCCCTGGATTGTACTAGATTTTTTTAAGAAGTAAATTCTGAAGATTTTACTGATTTCTAGGCCGTATGATATATCATACGCTGGGAATTGGTTTACAAATATATACAATTTTTGAAAAATGAAACACTGTATGAAAATTTCTTTATTATAACTAATATTTTATATATTGAGGAAAAAGTGTTACTTTTGGTGAAGCATAAGAAAACATGTATCTGGATGAAGCCCTCCATTACATTTGACGCACACAAATTTGGCACATTTGCCACACATTGCTCCACCTTTGCTTGTCATTTATATGTACCAGATGATCTTTGCCATCAAATCGCGTTACATCATTAACTTGCTTTATTGTTTTAGGCTTAACACTCCGTGGTTTCTGTATATTAGGTGCAGAGAGCAAGGCGATTAAAATTTGTCTTGTGAATTCTAAGAGAGGAATCCTCTTATAAATATAGCGATATATTATCCAGTAATTTATTATGCTTCCATTTAGATAAAATTGAAATATGGGCCAATACCACTTTTTTTTATCTAATTCGTATTCTGTAATGAGCCCTCATTTTATCAAAGAGATCAACTCCTCCCATGTGCTTGTTGTATATTTTGACAATATTAGGCTGAGGAAGCTCCACTACTTGCTTGCGTTCATCTCTCTTCCATCTCTTGCAACTTCCTATCACATATATTCCTTTGTCTTTCGAATTCGTTACCTTTGTAACTTGGTCATTGTCATTCCACCTGACTAGTGTGAATCTACTTGCTTTCTCTTCCACTGCATAACGCACTACACTGAACTGCATTATTTGAATCAGGACGAGTCTCCCAATACATTCTTCATGATGACATTTTAATTTACCCTGACAATAGAAGGATACCAAAATACTGATACCCTTCCGAGATGCATATTTGACAGTCTCTTTACATATATGAATCATAATTTCCTCAGTAAAGTATAAGTTAAAAATGTCATTGGGTTTACCATTGCAGACATTTGATATTTTTTTTATAATTGCTGGCTTTCTTTGTTTCGCACAACTTATATATTTGAGACGATGTCTTCAACTTTACTAGACAACCGTATTTAAAAGACATTTTGTCTTTTTATACCATTTGTCTGGTTGGACATTTCGTCTTTTTAAACCATTTGTCCCGTCGGACATTTACACATCAGTATGCCTCTTCTTATCTTTGCGGATTGCTCGAAGCTCAGCTCGTTGGGACAATACACCTTTGTCAATATCTCTGATAGTATGTAATGATTCGTCATCACTATTGGCATCATCTTTATCAGAGTCTTGGCCATCGTTGGATGGAAAGAGGACAACTTCATTCTCTTCGGTTTCATCGATTTCAGAAGCCACACTTTCTGAATGCTCATAACTTTCCTTGAAGGATGTTCAATATTTCTTCAGCATCTCTCTCTCAATATCGAACTTTACTCTGGATGTGATTTACTGGGAAATATATAAAATAATTATATATAACAATTTGACTCTCCTATCTCTCTCTCTCTCTCTCTTCTCTCTCTTTCTCTCTCTTCCTCTCTCCCTCTTCTGTTATCTCGTCTCTCTCTCCTCTCCTCTCGTATCTCTCTATCTCTCTTCTCCTCCTCTCTTTCTTCATCTCTATATCTCTCTCTCTCTCTCTTCCTCCCCCCCCCTCTCTCTCTCTCTCTCTCTCTCTCTCTCTCTCTCTCTCTCTCTCTCTCTCTCTCTCTCTCTCTATATATTATATAATATATATATATAAATATATTATATGTATATATTATATATATATTATATAATATATATATATATATATTATATATATATATATTTGTATATATATGTGTTGAAGAGAAAGAAAGAAAAAATAGAATGAAAAAGGGGGTAGAGAAAAGCCTATATAAATATTAAGGTATGTGTTACTTAGCGTATGAAAAAGGGGGATAGAGAAAAGCCTATATAAATATATATGGTTATGGTGTTATCTTCCAGCCGTTGATATATCATACGCGAGTTATAAAATGCAATATAAATTGTTTGAATCTTTATGTTATTCAATATTATCAATTTCATATCAAAGATTAAACATTCCAAATTGATATAAAATATAAATTTACTTAGGAACACTTATTTTTTTATAAATATAAATTCAAAACCCACCATAGGTCACCTCTCCTGCACGACAAAAAAATTGTTACTAAGATAAAATCTTATATTCTTTGTTGGAATGGGATAAGGACGAAAAAAATTATATGTATCACTAGAAACATTATTTTTCTGTAAAAAATTGCATAAATTGCATTGAAACATGTAGTGGAATATTTTAATTTATTTTTTAGTAAAGTTGTATATTGCGTATGATTAAACATACGCTGGGCATTAATGGGTTAAACTTGTAATTTGATGGGTGTGACAGCTGTGAAATGTCACCACACATATGGGTGTGACATGGTCGACAAAGCTAAATTTTGTTCCTGTGACACACAAGACTGTGAAATGTCATACACATGGGGATGAGATGTCACACATATCTGTGTGACATGGGCGACAGTGCTAAATTTCTTACTTGTGTGACGTGGCATTTTTTAAGAAATTATTTTTTTTAAAAATGCATATATTTAAAAAATAATTTTTGTTGCTGTCACACATATGAGTATGAAATGTCACACATATGGGTGTGACATGGGCGACAACGCTAAATTTCTTACTTGCGTGACGTGGCCTTCTAAAAAATTAGTTTTAAAAAACTATGTATATATATTTCAAAAACTAATCAGAATTTCTTTTATCTTAATTCAAAAAAAAAAAAAAAAAAAAAAAAAAAAATCTTGCCTGGTGGGAAAATTTTTGGATCTTGGCGTGGCAGTTGAAGTGCTTGAAGAGGAACTTATCTAGGTAATTGAACCAGATGGATTGAATCCGAACCTTAATCTTGGGACTTTGTCTCTCTATACTGTTAAATTTCCCATATAAACATGAGTAAAAGCAGAAACAAAAGTTACTCTTGAATATTCAGTCCAAAAATAATAGGCCACACCCCCGAAAAAATTTTTTTTATGCAGAATCCACTGTTTTTAATTTGCAAGAGAGCTTAACTAAAATTTAAAAATGTTAAATAATGCCACAAGGCGTAAATGATATCGATGCATAAGAGTCTAAGAGTTTAAAGCTTGCAAGGGGATTCGCCGGAGACTCCAATTCTCCCCAGAATTTTTACCCCACGCCGTAACCCCCGCAGTTTATAATTTTTCCTTCACTTAAGAAAGCAGGTGCCCGAAATCCACTAGTTTATATATATATATATTATATATATTATATATATGATATATATATTATATTATATTATATATATATATAATATATATTTATATATATATATATATATATAGTATGGTTAGCAGTTTCAATCACCTTCGTGCGCTTTGTCGTATACAACAGAATTGAGTCACTTTGTAGGAACTAACTTGAGTCAGTATATAGTTGAGTTACCAATTATAATATATATATATATATATTATATATATATAATATAATATATATATATATATATATATATATATATATATTTTATAATATATATATATATGTATAATAGGATACATAAAGCAGATATAGATAGGATAGATAAATATATGTTATTGTTTGTTATTATTGTTTATTATTGGTATTATTAATTTACTATTTTTGAATTGTTCATATTTTTTCTAGCTTTGTTATTGGTTAGTATTATATCGCTATTGATGTTTATCACTGTACTTAATAATTTGTTATTATTTTAGTATTAGTATTTAGTATATTTTTTTTTTTTCATTTTATATATACATATATAATTTTTTTAATCGTTTTGCCATTTTTTAAAGGGTTTTGCAATGGTGAGGTCACGTGTTCGGAGTAAGAAAGGGGTGGGTGGGCGTAGGGAGCGGACTTTCTTATTGAATTTTGCTAATGTCCCGTGGTCTTCGCATCAATATTGAAATCTGTTGAATCACCACCGTTTTTACCTTTCATCCAATATTTTACTTCTTTACGAGACTCAGCTGTGAAAGGACTCTTTTCCTAACAACTTAAAACATCTCTAACTAATATATATTTATAATTTCCGAACTGAATGGCGGAGTCTGGTTGCCTACATTACACAAATCTGCACTGTAATACTCTCGAAAAATTCTCGAATCTCCTAATTATCGATGTTCTTTGGCTTTTAAAATTGCCTCCTACTTATAAACATTCATCTTGGTGTTCTTCTGCTAAATGCTCTCCCTAAAGAACAGATTTTTCGATTCTTTTTAGTATATCTTAACCACTTCTCCACGAGACCTTGTTACTTCTTCTCATCGCAACTGCCGAAATCCTCTAACTTAAGGGGACTCACGTACACCACACTGAGTGGTTGGGCTCCTCTGCATACTGATTCAGGTGGGAAGGAGGCCAAACATCAGTATTCTCAAAGATCTGGAACAGTTGATTAAAGAACCTACACATCCCATATCGTCCTAACCAATTCTTAAACACTCTTGATTCTATGCTTCACTACTCTCCTTCTCGCTATAAATATACCATTTTCCATCCTATCGGTAATTCTGACCACAATCTTGTTGCTCTTAAGTATAACACTTCATTTCCAGCAGCTCCGCCTTGCCCTAAGCGAACTTTCTGGCACTTTAATCGGGCTAATTGGGATGCATTGCGTCGCTTTTTTGCAAACTATCGCTGGAATGAATCATGTTTTGTTCCGGAGAACGCCTCTGCTTCTGCTGAAGAGGTAGGGGCCGTGATCACGGATGGGATGAACAGGTTCATTCCATCTTCCACTAAATCATTTTCTCCCCATAAACCCATGGTTCGATGGCTCCTGTACTCGTGCCATCCAGGAGCGTGACATTGCGTATAGGGATTGGAAGAACTCTCGTTCTCCTATTACTCTAACTAATTTTCGCTCTGCCC
>JABUQX010011534.1:0-5000 GCA_015478945.1 Trachelipus rathkii | reverse complement strand
ATGGCGCTCTCTTTAAAACTTTCGCTTTTACTAAATTTAATAATTCCTTCTTTGTTTGTTCGAATAATTTATGAGGAATTCGGCGAGGTTTAAGTTTTATAGGTGGCCCGCTTATATTAGTTTTATAAGGAAAAAGCGAAGCTATTTCCTTCAAAATAGCAGTTGGAATACAGGTCTCCTCTCCTCCCCGTAAAGCAAAGGTATCCCCCCCCATTTCTATTAAGTTTCGACTCAGCGTTCTCCCCTCCCCCAAATTCTTTGAACAAGTCGACCCAAGCTTTAAGTTGCCGAACATTAAAATTTTCCGGTAAATATGAATTTATAAATAAATGTTTAAATTCAAATACAAGATTATTAATTATAGGTATATCGCTAAAACGTTCACTAGAAACTACAGAAGAAGAAAATTGAGAGAGTGAATGAAAGCATTATCTCTACAAATTGTGTTATTACATAAATTTATACCTTCTTTGCTCTGAGTATCAGTTAACATATATGTCTCAAAATTAATATTGAAAGCAAATTTTTTCAAAAACGGCATTCCAAGAATACAAATAGGTAATCTGGTTGTTAAAAATTCTACCTCATAAGTTCTCTTTAAACCAAAATCAATTGTAACAATTTCGCGAGAGTATATGTCCATTACGGTATCATTGGCGGCTTTAATTTGACCAATAATTAATAATCAGTATCTTATTTTCCCCATCCATAGGGAGTAAATTGATCTCACTACCTGAGTTGATAATAAAGACTCTCTTTGATATTTTATCAACAATAGTATAAAGTTTATAATTTCTTACATTATTTAATACAGACATATTATTTATGACCGGACTTTCTCCTGTCGGAGCATTCGTCGTTAACATATCTTGTGCGCCGCTAGAGGCCAACGTGGGTATCAAAGCGGGTTACATGGATTTTTTATCAATAGTTTGGGATACCAGAGCTTCGTTGAAGAATGATAAACCTTTGTACATGCCATGGAGCACTTCGCTCGTTACTCTTAAAATTACACCAAGCTGAATTATTATTATTATTATTATTATACCCGTCAGAATACCAAACATAACTATTATTATTAATATTTAAACCTAACTAGTTGACGCATGCAAATTATTTACTACAGCAAAATCCCCATAATACAACTATTCTTTAAAATATTCACCTCCCTCCCTAAATTCTAAAGGAGGGGGTTCTGATGCTGTGCTTCCCTCGCCTTTGGGGGTTTGATCTATGTGCTTGTTGACTTTCATTTGAAGGGAATAATGCAAGAATACAGGACAAAAATTCCGAATGGCATGTAACTTCATGTAGAATCTGGTGTGTGGTTTATACACCTGCCTTAGCAGCTAGCATTTGCATGTTTATTGTATAAATATACAAATACATTTACATTACGCATGCATACCCTTCCCTAGGGGAGCATTTCTTCATTTTGAATGATGGTTGTTCTGTCTGGATTCGGTTTGGCAAAGGGCTCACCAGCTGTGTCCTATGACCTTGGTGTGAGAGACTGAGAAGTCCTTTCATCTCTTTGAAAGAACTCTTTGTTTACTTTTGCCTCTTCTGAGACTGGGGAATTGTTGTTGTTGTTGTTTGTATTTCGACTCTCCTCCTGTGATCCTCTCTCTTGGGTCGGGAAATGTTCTCCTTGAAGATGATTTACTGCCCACCAATGTTCTCTTCCCCTTCTCTCATGGGGGGTTTCGTAGTTATCCCTATAAAAGTTTTTATATAAGTTATCAGCCACTTTTGTAATTTTTTCAAGACTGCTATCGTCTGCCAGAGTTATTAGGCTTTCTTGGATGCGAGATGGGAGCTCATTAATAAACAATTCATGAACAAAAGGCGCACTGTTTTCAGCAAGCAGATCAAATCCTATTCTTCCCATAACCTCACGAACTCTCGCCAAGTATACTGAAGGGAGTTCTTTTTTTCTTCCTTTTTTGAAAATCTCACTGATTTGACTTCGCAGATTGGGGTGTAAGCTTCCTCTATTGACGCAATTAACTTTTGAAAGCAATCTCCACCCAATGGAAATTTGATTGTCGCTACGATATCATGGGGGAGGACAGAGGCTAATATTCTTATGCGCTCTACCCATTAAGTTTGAATATGGTTATAAATGTATGTAAATCAGGTCATTATATTGGTGAACATCTAACTTTGAATGAAAACCAATAGCAGACTGGTCTTGGATCTCGCTCCTAAGGGGAGGGGAGACCGTGGGTAATAGATCTTGCTCTCATGGGTATGCAGGTCCTGACTTCCTTCCCCATCCGAATTTGAATTTTCTTCTCTTCGAATTGGAGATTTGGGGGAAGAGGGGGAAACGTTCGAAGTTTTTGCAGATGCTTTTGATGTAGTACTTGACTTTCCCCTACTCCTCACGGTCTTAGAATTGTGAAAATATCATAAGTTTTTGTCTTTCATCGTCTTTTCTGTAATACAACCTACAATTTTAAATAGTTGTTACAGAAGTAGTTTACAAGAGCTGTGATTAAACTTGCAGCTACAATTTTCAAGCATATAATTCACTTTAAACTAAATATCCCAAATGATATTGACAAGAAAAAGGGTTTTTTATTTGCAAAATAATTTAAAACTTAAATTTAATTTTGAGAAACTGAATTTTTATTTATTGCTTTTCTTATTTACATGAATATCCAGAATTGAATTTTGCTTTTCAAGAATACTGCAAAGTTGTTCAAATAGTCCTACTTTAGTTTTTAGATTTTTAGATTTTTTTTATTCTATTTATGAAGCTAAATAAATATTTTCATCAATTATTTTTTTTTCTAGTTTCTTGTGAGATTTATGTGACTCAATATTTTTCTCTCTTATTTCATTGAGAGCTATTTTATTTTCCATAGAAACTTTATTACATGATCTTTCCAATTTTTCTATCAGTATTTTAATATCATAACGATTTTTAATAATAAGACAAGGATCTGTCAATCTTTCAACTGCCTTTAGTTCAGATAAAGCTTTATAACTAGTTAAAATTCGATCAACTGGCATTTTCTGCTCAATTTCTCAAGATTCAGAATTATTTCATCCATTTATTTTTGCTATGCGCCCCACCGATCAGAAAGGGGGCTTTTTGTCTGTCCTGGGGTCCACCAACACTATGTACAAAGATTGACCTCTATAATGATTAATTGGCCCTATTTAAGAGATCACCTTGATATAACAAATAATAAAATAGTTTTGGAATAGTGAAACGTTCCTTTATTTATTTCTTTATTAATTTTGTCTAGTGACTATTTTACATAAACACACATTAAGATATTTCACTGTTATTCAAAAATAAATGTTTACTTTTTAAATACTTTAAATCTGACTCCGAGAGAGTGTCAAAGTGTTGGCTCTCCGTGCTCTTTTTCCTAACTGCCTTCTATGCCAGTGGCACCAGGCGTTTAGGGCCAGAGGTCACCTCCGGTGACCTTGATACTATATAAAAATAAAATAAAAAAAGATGAAACACTTGTCGATACTGGAGGTGTGCGAAGACTTATACAAGGTTGAGGCTTACATAATATATATATATATATATATATATATATATATATATATATATATATATATATATATATATATATATATATATATATATATATATATATATATATATATATATATATATATATATATACCCCTGCTGTCGCATGTTTTACATCTTTTATAACCTCTTCTGGTCATTATTTTGTAAATTTTAAACATAAACTAAATAAGTCTAAAAAAAAACAAAAAAACAAAAACAAAATACTTTGCATTTATGGATAGAGTACTGGTTGGGGTACCTAACTTTTGACGGTTGCAATCATCAATTCTATGATTTTTTGGTTTTAACAGTTTCTAATACAGAATTGTATGCTCTTTGAATTTCCAACACAAAAAATATTTTATTCATGATATACAGGGGGATACGGTGGGGTGGGGGATCAATTTTGGAAAGTTATAAACGAAAAATAGCGGTAACTATTTTTCATGAGATCAATACGAAACTTTCGGAGCATGTATAGTTAAGGAAGATACACATTTTTTGTTTAGATTAATTTTTTTGTATGCAGAATGAATATGCCGCTGTGCATGGAAAATTTTTCAAATTTTCCTATAATCAGCGGCAAACCCCTCGAGTTTACAAAACATATATATCTAAACAAAAAATGTGAACCTCGCCTAATAATATATCGAAAATTTCGTTATGAGCAAACGAATAGTACATAAATTATCATGTTACTTTAATTAAAAAAATAATTGGTGGCATGAGGCTTTTTTAATATTTACCAGATTAAAATGAAACTTTTACAGCTTGTGTAACTCTACAAGTTACACATATTTTATAGAGATTAATTTTCCGTATGTCAACAGTTTTGCCGCTGATCACGAGAAAACTTTCGAAAACTTTGAAATGTTTCTCATGAAAAGCGACAAATCTGTTTGGCATACAAAAACCTTATCTAAACAAAAGATGTGTACCTTCCCCAATTATATATATGCTCAGAAAATTTCAAACTGATCGTGTAAATAATAATAGTTTTTTTGGTTTTTCATTTTTGAGTTGGCAAAAAAAAAAAAAATTAATGATTGGTGTAATGCAACATTTTTATTATTCATGTGATAAGAATGAAATTTTTATAGCTTTTATAACGACGATATACACATCTTTTATTTAGATAATTTTTTTTGTATGCCCAACGGTTTTGCTCTGGTCACGGAAACTTTAGAAATTTCCCATGAGAAGAGGCAAAAACGTTTGCTATACAAAAATTTTATCTAAACAAAATATGTGTATCTTCCCCAATTATACATGCTCCGAAAATTTTGTAATAATCGGATACATAATAAAAAGGTTATCGTGAGTTTTCTTTTTTTAGTTGCCCCCCCAAAAAAAAATTCAAATAATGGGTAGGGCTTAACTTTTTTATTATTCATCCGATTAGAATTGAATTATTACTGCTTGTAGAATTCTTCGATACACATTTTTTCATTTATAA
>JABUQX010011533.1:10000-62500 GCA_015478945.1 Trachelipus rathkii | reverse complement strand
GATTACTTTGTATGTAGAGGAAAATATGTGGACTTGTCACGGCGTGATCCCAAATCTGAGAGAGTGGAAAATGCTGGCTAGTATTGAACATAGGAACTCAGAAGAGTGGAAGTTCGGAATGAGCGAGATAAAGCACACGCCTTCACAGCAGCGAGTCCCGAGAAACGATCCAGGTCACGCACAGAGAGAGAGATCGCGAGATCACTGTCTTGCCACAGCCAGAAAAGATCATTTCGCGCGAGAGCGTGCATAGGACAATCAAGAGAGTAACAGAACGCAAGATTTAGCATGCAGAAGCACCGATGGCAATCTAATTACAGGCCAAAGACATAGGACCCTGACATGTAGCATGGAGGAAAGTGAGAGTATGTGAGCAATAGGAAAATTCCGAGTAGAGTCTTGAGAGAGTAACACAGGGATGATGTTACAGGAGACACGACAATGAAGAGAATGACCAAAGACCGTAGAGATACTGAGGGCCCCTTTCATTGGTAGAGTTTGCTCACCTAAAAGAGTTATGCACAAGATACGCACATACGCAAGGGGTAGGATGAGACGAATATGTAATGAATAATAGAACCCGTAAGTACGCTAGAGAGGAGAAAGAGTTATTAGTCTTTGAGAGACCAAAGAGATGGACTCAGACAGAATTCTGTAGTAGGAGAACCCAGACAGGTTAGATGCCTGAGAGAGATCACAGTCTGGGGTGTCCTCATTTCGCAGTTTAGATGGGAATTGAGCAGAACCCTGCGCTTATTCATATTTGTTTAGAAGAGAGATTACTCTCGACACGAGTAACATAAAAATAAAGTTTGTATAGCCAAATTGTAGCTGCTAAAACAAGAATAAATATGCAGGATAATTACCAGTCACGCGACTTGATTGAGATAGCGAAGTATATAATATAAACAGAAGAAGAAATTACATACAGAGATTATTGTGGTCGTTCCATCTCAAAAATTGTCCAAGTATAAATTAAATATATTTGGTGGATTAAAAATAAGATCACCATTGCATATATTTTTATCATAGTATTGTAAGTTTTCGAAAATTAATGAAACTTTTCTCGAGAAAAACCTGGAGGACGTAATGTTTTGGTGAAATAGTTGCTTTTAGTTTTAAGAACTTATATTAATGAGTTATCACTGGGAAGAAAGATGGTTAAAGCGTACCGTTTACTATCATTATTTACAAGTTTAAAGTACTTTCTTCTTTTAAAATATTTAAAAGACTGAAAGAGAGGAATTGAAGAACGTGAATGCTTCCAGTTTTGTGCACGTTTTTGACTTAATATATGAAAGTTAATAGAGACAAAGATAAAAACGTGGTCTCATTGTGATCCCCTTACAATATATATATATATATATATATAATAATATATATAATATAATATTATATATTATAATAATAGATATATATAGTAATATATAATATATATTATATATAATATATATATATCTATATAATATAATATAATATATAACATTTCTTTATATAAATCCTCATAAATATATAAGTAATAAGAAAATATAATAATAAAATATTACTTAAACAAAAAGAAACGCAACCCTCACAAGATTAAATATCAACTTATGACAAGGACGAGAAAGGCACATAACCTACAGCAATCACCCACAACAATAACAGAACGATCAGATGAGTCAATCAGTAGTACCTATGTAACTACACATATACCGCAAGAATTCGTTATGCACAGTTTATGGCAGTACACCATGATAAATTTAGGTAAAACATAAACCACGTAATCATAACCTGGGAGAGGTGGGGGAGAGGTTATTATTTCAGGGGATAATTCAGAACGCAGGGTGATCATTCACGTACGAAGCGACTCCGATAAACATGAGAGAGTGCGTCAATCAGTCAAAATCAGTATATCGTAACGAATAACATATACTCACTCCTGAGAGGACCGGATCCATGGTATTGGTCATGGTATTGTGTCATGGTATTATAGCTAGCATCAATATCGATATTAAACACGGGTGGGTCACATACGTAACCTAGAAAAACATGAATACATGATCGCGGAGAACAAGTAATGCTCACCCAAATGACCATGACATAATCCCGTGAAAGATATACTGATTTTATAATATCGTATTTGAGTACGTGCACATTAGAGAGGCCCAATAACAGAGAATAGATATCTGACATAATACACTGGTGAGAAGGTATACTAGTAGCACCTAGGACTGTGTGACATAATATCGTCTAGTCGACGCCTAGTAGTACATACTATATAATATATAGCTACCTAGGTGAGCCTGTAATATAAGTCATACCGCACACCACTCAGTCACATACGAGGAAGGGAGGCGATATGCTATTTCAATTCTTTAGCATGTTCATATGACTTTGTTTACTACCTCATGGAAGTGTCTTTATTTGTTTACGTTACCATGATCAATAGTATATTACCAGTATACTATTTACACTTAGAGAAAGGAAGTAATCATTTTAACTTCTATTCTGTGATATCATATCACTGTATAAAAGGTTCTTGTATTTAATATTCCTATGTCACTTATGTAGCATTATTATATATAACATATTCAACATTCTTACTATATTTATTCTAAAAGGTTTCCAGAACTTAAAGAAGTCTCAATTGGAACCAAAATGGATAAGTGAATACAAACATATCCATGCTACCGTATCACCCTCTATCATATACTATATACCCAATTAAAATAATCTACGTAAACCTAATTAAATATTATAAAGAAAATAACTCGTATTATATATATTATATTCATATTACGACTATTGACAGTATAGCCTACATTGTTTGGAACTATAAAAGGATTAGATTTTAATGAGTCATTTTAATGTTTCACACAATTGATATTATATTTGTTGCAGTTATTAAAGTTTCACTATTATTCACTAAGGTCATATATGCTCTGATCGTCACCCAAGTTAAGATAATGTCCTATATCGTTACGAATATATGGTAACACATTCGTACTGAGAGTAACTATATCGTTTAGTAGTCCAGTTAGTACGTTCCTACGTATCATACCTTATAGATCAGTTGGCTTGCCTACAGAAAGCTCCTGAATGTACACTATCTCAATTCCTTAATTGAGCTACACTCCTCCCTTGATAGTTAAATGTATCGATAATTACATCATTATATGATATTATCATAACTAGTGGTCTTCTTTTCGGGAGAGGGATAAATTGTTCCGCAGAAATATGAAATTCAAAATACTACATATAAGCCATATATCTTCCAATGATTACATAATGACGACAAATAATTGAAAACATAACATTTTCTATATTATTTTATTATTGCATTTATATTCATATATGCAGATAAATCTCCCAACAAATGCTCGAATTCAGTCACAAAGCGAATTATTGCTGGACTTTTCGTCGTCGCATGCGGCACTCTGACACCGAGGGTCTAAGCTGACGAGTATTCGGATTGCTCGACTAGCGATAGCAGATGTCGAACTAAGGCTGCGGGTATGTATATCGACGTTTTCACACAGACGATTGCCGTAGCGGATGTCGATGTTAGATGTCCGAGTCCCTACTAGACTGATGATAAATCACGGCATATTGTCATTACTTGAAAAGTAGATAACGAATGATATAATTTAAATAGCACGTGAGTAACTATAAAAGCGAGAGTATTTAAAAGTTCCTGAAATATATATATGAGAAATATTACTATTCAAGATAAGATACTGTACTATATATAAGTAAATTAGATGGTAGATCAGTGAATATAGAATATTACATAGTTATTTCACACTACAATATATATATACACTCACTAATAATATATATATATATATAATATATTATATATAATATATAAAAATATATATATACTAATTATATATAATAACACACATCACATAGAATAAGTTATACATATATAATATATACACATAAATTATAGTATATATATATATTAATATTATTATATATTAATATTATATATTAATATATAAATATAATATATATATATATATATCTATATATATTAATATATATATATAATATATATAATAATTATAATATATAAACTATTAAAATATTTAAAAATGTTTTTAACCTATTGTACTTTGAAGATAATCTAAATTCATTAGCAAAGCCTAAGTTAATCAAGAAGAAAAAGAACACAAATAAATATAGGATTTATTAATTAAATTTTTTTATTTTTTTTTTTAAATAAAAAGTCCGTTATTGTGCTGTACAGCTATTTAGTCCATCACTCTACTAAGATTCTAACAAATAATAAAACACTCTATATCTATTAACTAATAAATATTATATAAATATAAATATTAAAACATAAAAATGAAAGTAAATTATTCAATTATCAATTAAAAAGAACAAAAGCGCAATAAACTTCTACTTACCCAGCCATTTTTTTCCCACTATTAAATACTTAGTTTTTTTATGATGTCGCTTTTCAATTTGTCCTTCCATTTCAAAACGTCTTTATAAGATATTTTCCACATGGGTTGAGATAAATGAAAATAAGTTAGCTTCAAGATAATTGACAATACAATTTCTAATAGTAATTATATTATAATAATAAAAAAGTGCTACTTATCACCCTAAATTACGACCGATAGGATCATTTGAGAATAATTCTATAATATGGGCATTACTGTCGTTTCCTATCATTTCTAACTTCACCTTATTATATGTTTAATAGATCTAAATCTACATACTTGATAAGGTCTTTAAAGTTACTATCATCAAAATAAGAGTTCCACAATGAGTATATCAAAAAGGAATTATCTCAATAAACTCAACCAGTACACTCTAAATTTAGAAGGGAGTAGGTAGAACTGTTATGCAAAGAATGGGTTTTGATAATTAATTGCACTACCTATGATAGTAGTAAACTGGAGGTACGTGAGAACTATCCCCAAGATTTCTTATAAACGTCATCAGATATAGAAGGGTCAAGGAGTTGAGAAATAAAGAAAGGCAAAGCCCAAATCTTTAGTTAATCTTAACTTTTCGAAGATTCTACCGAAGGGTAATCAATAAAAATTTAATTACACGTTGCGAACCCTATAAAAATATATAGATAGTGAAGATCATGGAATTTTCTAAACTAAAGGAACGACTTTCAATAATATCGTTAGAGTGAACGTAGATATCTGCAAACTGGCTATGAGAACTATAGAACATCCGTTAATTGATATAATATTGTCATTTAAATTGGACAAAGAGAGACGTAAGAGATATAGCAAATAGAAAATTCCCTAATTAATCATTAAATAGAGCAAAACTACTGAAAAGAACTTTCGACCTCTAGCTTCTCTTCTCGCATACTGTAATTAATCCATATGAAGCAGAAATAGAAATGTAGAGGATTATTCCAACGATAAGAGTATAGCTCTATGTTAAAGAAGTTTCTATTAGCACACAAATGAATATTTAATACATTAAGATTTTTGCGAGCGTAACAGGTGAATAGCAGGAGTAGGTCTAGTATTACGTATGGTGATGAGAACATGTGATTAAACCTGTGAGAGATATCATTATAGATAGAAATGTATTAAATATAGCATTATGAGTAAAAAGATAAGATTTGATTTTATAGTAGAGTAATTTCTAAAGAGGTATTTGAAAATTGTCAGCTCCATCGCTCATTAAATAATCTACATCTATCATCGGCAAGACATATGAGAATCTGAAAGCTGTATACGTACGAAACTAGATCCTTCTTATCCAAGTCGAAGAGGAGTGAGGAGACACGATTTAGTATAATTGTATATTAAGAGAATACGAGAGTTGAGCATTTCCATTTTGGAACAACTAGAAGTTAGACTTGCATATATGCTGAGAAGATCGTTTAGAATATGATAAATGACATATATTTTAAGAATGAGAGATCCAAAGGAGAATTATCCTATTGTCGAAGCAGCTGTATCAGTTTGTAGACATACGTTGTGCATATCTCCTGGAAAAGGCAAGAGCACGTCTGAGGCTGCACCATCAAAAAAGAGCCCCGAGTATGTTGATAACGATTACTGGAGAATGAAAGAAAAATAAGTACACACATATATAGTATAGAAGACATATACTAGAATAATGAAGGATAACTATTGAAGCATATTAGGAAGCTTAGAGAGCAGAGCGCATACCATATCCGGTTAAAGGCTATAAACGGAATATTGATCTAAGCGCCACAAAACATGTACTATTCCCATAGTTACCTATATAAAGGTATACATAAAGATCATAAAATATATATAATAATGAGACATATATATAATAGGAAAGTGTCACCTAATCGTTGACTACTTTTATACTAAACTATCATGAGAAAATCCCATAACTGTGATCTAAAAAGAGGGGAGAAATAGCAAGTATTTACAGAGGATCATCATGGAATGAGAGCCTGAAAAGAAAGTTTCTCAAAAATAATAATTTAAATAGGATAATAAAAGTGAGAAGCTATAGGATATATACGATAGTATTAGTAGAAAGTTATATACTAGATAGTAATGATACTATTAATAATAATATTATATCACTTCCTCGAGCTTATATATCGGCCTCATCTCAAACCACTAATGGTAACAAGTTTAGAATAAGCTAGCAAAGAGTAGTATAGATATATAAGCGAAACTAATAGGACAATAGTAATAGCGCCAGCCTCGAAGCATCATTGCTACCAATATCAAACTAATCATGAGAATGTAGAATGTACGTCCCGGTGCTACACTACCTATCCTAACATTACATAGATCTCGGATCTCCATATAGCAATACCCGTTCATTATATATAGTGAAAATCTAATACCGGTGTAATAGAAATTAGGGAATATATATACTGATAGGTTTAAGTTGAGTAGGATTGGAGGTTGCCAGAATCCTACTACAGTAAGTATTAGAGAATCAGATGAAAAAAATAGAGTGACCAATAGAGGTTAACCTTTTCAGAAGGAGTATTAGCTACTTTTCCATATCAGAGCAAAATAAAAGTAAGATAGTAAAGGACAGATTTTCCAGAAGTTTAAATTAAAGAATGTTCCTTGTCTAGCGATGTCACATGTAGTCTATTTCACTAGCTAATAAGATACTCAGGAAGGTCAGGAGTATGTACACTCCTTTCAGTGAGAAGCATATAGTTATAGCTTATAGAATATAATATCCTCAATCAATTCCGATAAGTTGAAACGAAAATTTAGCCTGAAGTAATATAGAAGAGCGAAGAGTTTTCTCATTTCCCATATAGCATTGTCTATATCCTCTGAGTATCATATAATACATTAATATATTCATAACTAAAGGGTTAAGAATCAATAGAAGAGTAACAGTCTCAATAACTATTCTATATATATATCAAAGTAGAAGTATACGTTTTATATTTAGCATGGTGGAAGTATGCTGAAAGAAGTGTTATATAATAAGATAAAGCTTAATATAACTGTGGTCAAAGTTATCATGATAGGACGGGATATGAGAGAATATTTATTGTAGTCAGTAAAGGAGAAGTGGTGAAGCAATAGGTCGAGAGTGAGGTTCTAAGGAATTTAAGGTTAGCGACATCTGGATAATGTGATTTAGTAGAGTATTACTCTTCTAAATCCAGTGCTGTTATTGGAAAGATAGTTTAAGTACAAATGCTGTAAAAGTATATATTTTCATTATACTCATTCCTTTCCTATTTTCATAGTATGAGAATAGGAACCAATAATCCATACCTATTCACGTGATGGCCTTAACATTATGATCAACTATTGATTCCTAATATAATATTATCATTACTAAAGGGTATACGAAAGCAAAGAGAAGCTAGAACGCACATATGTCACTCCCATAACAGAAGTAAAATACTAATATAATAATTATGCCTACTAAGATATAACGCACAAATCATAAATTAATGTACTTTGATTAGGTAACCACTTGAGTAAGCATAAAACCAATTTATATTAATATAATACATAATATATAAATATTTTATAGTTTATAATGCTCTAGTATAAATAAAATTAATATATATATATAATTTTCGCGCTAGGAAAATAACGCCTAGTTCTCTGAAAATTTCCAAAATCTTTATAAAGCACAGTAACAAAAATTGAGATGAAAGCATCTTGTCGTGTTAACATTTGACTTTTTGTAAAAATATACTTCTTGATCCAATATATAATATTTAGAATACTAATATAATATTTAATAAGGAATTACCAAGGTAAGTAAATTAATTCAACTCAGTAATTTGATATCGATATTCACTTCTTTCTTTCGTTCCTCGCCGAATTGTAAAGGAATACATTGATACAACTACTGAGAGATATTTATAAGTTTATAATCACTGCTCAAATTTCAGTTGACTATCTCGCTCTATTTGTATATAATATAATAAGCGGAATATCTAAGCATTCAGAGAAGAGAGCATTGAAGAGATTATACACCCTAAGTGACGATATTCAATTTATAACCATTTAACTATTCATCATATCTATACATACTAATATATTATACATATACTACATACATACATACATAACATACATACATACATTATATACATACATTATACATCACTAATACATACATACATATACATATACATTAATACATTAATAAATACATAAAATAAAATACTTTATGATTTTATTGATTTTTATTTATGTTATCAGTAGTTTTATGCCTTTGTATTTAAATGTATTAATAAAAACTTTAATATGTATTATTGTAATTATGTATTACATCAAACGCTAATAAGCAATTTAATATCATATTTAACGGAATGAATGAAGGGCGTTTACAACAGAATCAAAATGTGAATCAAGGTTATATACTTAGAGATGAATAGATACCGAAAGACTTTGTCATTGGAAGTGAAAGTATTTTGTCAGAATCTGTTAAATGTTTTCTATATGTCAAGGGTCATTGAAATGCTAATAATCCGCATTATTGTTATCTGACAAGCGGGGTTTAATCTACCAATTTTAACAATTTAACGAGCTGGGCATACTATACCCATTTAAGAAATTTGGTAAGCGGGGTATTTAATCAGCATTTAAGCAATTTGATAAGCTGATTGCTTCATATGAAAAAAAAAGAAACTTTCCAATAACTATTTACCTTTTATTTATCGCTTCATTCATCTTTTGCCACGTTTAGTTGCTTTCCTCTAATCCACTCTTTCTTTTTGAAGATTCAACTTTTCAAGTTTTCTCACACTCGTCAAGTGACTCTTGAATTTTTTTTTAACACACAATTTGAATATTTAAATGCAAACTTCCTTTAATCCCAAAGAACACAAGCAATGGGCTGTTAACCTTTTTATTTTCTACTTTGATCTCTCCAAATTTGGAGTCATAGAAAATTCTTTCTCAATGAATGGAGGAAGAGTAAAAGACAGAAGGAGATGGAGACAAAAGGAGGGGAACGAATTAGGAGAATATGAGAGAAGAAATGGAAAAATTAATGAACGAGAGAGATAAGGAGAAAATGGATAAGGATAAGACAGGGAGAGATAAGAGAGATAAGGTGAAAGAGATAAAGACAGAAGGAGATGGAGACAAAAAAGAATGAGTTAGAAGAATATGAAAAGGTAGAAAAAGTTTTTAAGTATTTAGAAGTGTCCCTTCGGAAATAAGGGAGGAGTTGGGGAAGATATCGTTCCGAAAGGGATATAGGTGTATATACAATAGGAGACATTAAGCGTAGAGGCGTTTTTTTACTATCCTTTGCTGATATGATTCGAGTTAGAATGTGCCTACCTTGCAGGATGAAAATTTTTTTTGACGCATGTTTTGATCCTTTCTCACTAAGTTGAATGTATTTGGTGTCGAGTTGGTAGTTTTTTGGGATAACACCATCAGTTTAAGCTCACAGTTTAATAGATAGTATAGATCACCGCCATTAGCTGTGAGTAACATTGAAGGCTTGTTTGAGGTAGTCTCTGGGCCTGTGTAAAAGAAGATCAGAAGAGATTAGATGTGATGGAAATCTGCATAGAGTACAAGAGAGAGCAGCGCCGGATATAGTTCGTGTGTATGTAGAGAGAAGATTAGTAAGGATAAGGCACATATCTAGTTAGGTAAGTTTTGTGGTGCTTGTGATGTTTTCTATTGAGTTGCGAATCGTGCGCTGGCGGATGAGACGTCGCGTCGAAGAGAAGTTCTACTGTGGTGTAGGGACCAGGCCATTGTGAGGCACCGGTAAGAATGAAGGGGTGTAGCCTCCGATGGAGTAAGAGCTGGAGTTATCGATTTGTCAGTAAGTATGTTCTTTTGTACTGGTTATAATTTGTGTGCATAAACCTTCAATGAACATCATGGAATTGAAGAAGAGGTGGGACTTCCGAAGATAGAGACGGATGGAAAAGGAGACTACACACACTCTGACAGGCAGATAAATGCCTTTCTGGGAGCTGAAGTAAGAAGTAAGAATAAAGTTTTTTGCATAAAATGTTTCATAAAAGCTGCTCTTTAAACCCTTAAACTAAATGCTTCAAAACAATATATTATCCGTAAAAAGCTTAATTATGTCACATCACTGAAATTAATTCACTGGCTTTTGCAATACCCTTCGAATCTTTTATTTTTTATCTTTTTTAGTTCCTCTCCTGCTTTTTAATAATGATTATTGTTTACTTTCCACTTGAAATTCCTGTCTGAAACCGTTTCAAGGGTTTATGTTATCATTTTAGAGTAACTTTTTACTATATCGGTGAAAAATGGCAGGAAAAATATGATCTTTAATTGGTGCATTCATTGCTAATTTAGACATGCAGTCTATAAAATAAATTTAAAATATAAATTTTCAAATTTTTTATATTCTTATTTTTTTTTTATAAATTTAATAAATATATCATTATCAAAGCTCCACTACAATTATTAAAATGCTTACCTTTTTCTTTAACAACAAAATTTGAAAAACATCTCATGTTTATTTTAATATGTTTTTGAAATGCTGCCTCTCATTTTTTTAAGGCGACCATCATTAAGTTTACTTAATGCTTTTAATTCAGTTTCAAATTATTAATCTTGTGCTTATTCTTATTGTTTTTTATTTTCTGCATCTATAGGGCGAGAAGGTTACAAAGATGTTTGCAACCTCATCACTTCTCTTGTGAAAACGCTTATTTCACACACTTAGGTAATATCGTAGAGCATCTGGATTCAACGCATCAGTTTGGTCAGATATCCAATCAAGAATTCCAAGATGTTGCACAGGTAAGATTATATATATATATATATATATATATATTATATATATTATATATATATATATATATATATATATATATATATATATATATATATATTATATATATATATATATTAAAATTCTATCTATTTTTTTTGTATATATATATATATAATTAACATATATATATATATATATATATATATATATATATATATATATATATAGTATATATATATGATATATAATATATAATATTATATATATATATATATATATATATATATATTATAACCCTTCGTCCCTATTAGGAGGTACTTAAAAAAAATTGCCTGCATTTCTCACTCAGCTTTCTTTTGAGTTGGTGAGAAAGGTGCAGTTTTTTGGTATTTATAAATGCAGCTGTATGAGTGGCTTCAATTTTAAGGTATTTAACTACCAAATATTGTTCTTATTACAACGTTCTCGGTAGTCGAACAGTTGGGGGTGGGCATAAAAAGGGTTTTTTTGTTACTTGAATATTCCGTGTCTACTTGATAATTTGGAAACTATTGAGCATTTCTTTTCTAATTTTCTTCCCAATGTTTACTTCTGTAAGAGATACTGATATCCAGGAATTCCCTTCCTTAATCTTACGCGTTTCTAACTACAACTTTACTTTACAATTAATCTGGATTAAATGAGTGTGTGAAGTCATAGTGTTCTGTATTATTTATACAATTTATATCATTACTTATATATACATATGTTATATTATGTAAATATTTTCTATAATTGTAATTTGAATTCAATTATTTATTTTTTATATATTATTTGTTTTATTTATTATTAATTTTATAATATATATCTATTCCTAACTACTATCATTAATTTTGTTCTATCTCTCGCTTCATTTCTGTCTTCGTACATCGGATACATGACTTCGATTATGCTTCTTTATTTTCTTTCTTTTTATTATTTTATAAATTTTCCTGATATCTGAGTGAATATAATTATAATAAGAGTTTATGAGAAAATATGTAATTATATAATTATACATATTAAGATAGAGTTATATATAATATAAATCTTTAATATATAACTATTTATCTAATAAAAATAAAGTTATTCGATCGTTGGTTGGCTGTCTAGAGTGTGAATGATGTCCGAAATCTCATAGTGTCGCATATCTCTATTGTTCCTTGGTCTCGCTCGATACCAGGTTTGAAGTTAAGACATTATTATGTGTAAGATATTACATACAATGATATAGGTAGTTAATTCTTTTTTAATAATAATAATAATGAAGTTTTATAATTTAATTTAAATATCAATATAAATATATAATAATAATCAAAATACTGAGATCATATTCGAGAGTATATCATACATTAAATAACATATAATAACCACTAGAACCCATTAGATTGAGTTTATAAGTGCTAATAATAGTACCGTTGTCACGGGATTATGTTTTCTTGGTTTGTTCAGAATTCTTAAGGCATATTAGATATAATGTCTTATATAGAAAGTGAAAATTGGATTCATATAATATATGTGAATATTAAGAATAGGTCGCTGATATTACGCATTTTTAGATAATAAATGTGTGATCTATGTATAATGTTGGAAAGTGATTCTGGAAGATCTGGTCGCGGATTGAATAGTGGTAGATAATTAGGTGACTCATGTCTATCCTAAATATTCTGGTATATATTCTATAATAGATATTTAAAAAGAAAGAGATAAAAAAAAGAAATATACCTATGTTTACATTTTTTTGGCTCTCGCTCATAAAGGAATAATATTATATGTATGCTGATCGATACATAACTGAAGTTAGAATGATCAGGACGTTACTAATGTCATCTCTCAGCTTAGAGGTGTCAGAGGTAATTCTGAGATCTCTTACAGGTTCTTTAAGGTTATTTTTATTACGATATAATTTATCAGAATAGTAGAGTCTTATTCATTTCTCTATTTCCACTGGATATACATCTCCCTTACTTTTCTAAAGACGTTAATTGTTCATTAATTCAATCTTCTCCTTGAATATGTAGAGTTGTCGCGTTTGAGTGGGTGGTTACATTAAAAAAATATAATAATATAAGTGTAGTAGAAAAGTATTATATTTATGTTAATTTAGATTTATAGATACTTTCTCTTATTCAAGGGATTTAAAGGTGATATAATATAATTTTATTTATAATTTACGGGTAATAAATAATTTTCTAAGTTATCATTTCTTTTCTTTCATAGAAAAAAATATTAGAGTTTGCTTTGCATTTCAGAATCTACAGTATTATTTTATTTATAAGAAATTTTCTAGTTAAATATTTAATATTTACAAAAATATTTTCTAAATATTAATTTTATTATTATTACTAGAATAATTTTATCTAAAGTTATATTTATTCCGAAAAATTTTCTATAATAGATTTTATATTATTTATCCATTAAATTTAATTGTAACGGTTTATATTTATAATTTTCAAAATTTTTCATACCAATTTTAGAATTTAATCCGAAATATATTTTCTATGTTCTTATTATTATTTTCCTGAATTTTCTAAGTTATTTTTATTATGATATGACTCATTTCATTTTTCTGTATTACTACTCTCGTTTTTATTTTCTTTTGTAATAGTTTAGTTTGATTTGGTCGGCAGTATATGAAGCTCCTATAGACCTCCTGATTCCTTAGTATTTTTAATACCATTATAGGAATGTTCACATATACCAACTCATTTTTGACTTATGAAGAGGATTGTAATTTTTTCATTATAAATATTGTTACTAAAACTTTGCAGATTGATGATGGACAAAAGTATAAAAATCTATGCTCGTAAATGACTTTTTTTCTAAATACATGTATATGGCGAGTAGCGTCATAGCCGACTACATGTGTGGATCGTCTCTATATTATCATAACAGGTATCGGGTGAGAGACATTCCTAAATGTATCGAGTATCGGTATCGCTTTATGCATTTTTCTATAGATGTATCGGAAAAAATTGATAATCATACATTTTTTCAAAAAAAATATATCAAAAACATATATTATAAATATATATAGTATATATATATATATATATATAATAATATATAATATATATATAGTATATTTTAGTTATATATATATATATATATATATATTATATATAATTTATATTAACTATTGTTGTATAAATATATCTTCTTTAACTACATAATTAGAGGTATATCTTAGATAGATATATAGACATAATTTATATATATATATATAATATATATATATATATATATATATATATTTATATATATATATATATATATATATATATATATTTTTAAATATTTATATAAATATATATATATATATTTAGATAAATGAAGGATTAGGAGAAGGTGAAGGACGGAAGAAGAAAGAATGTATTGTTGCTGATTGTAGATTTCAATACAAGAGTAGGGAGGAGAAGGGACGTGGTGGAGATAATAGTGGGACAGTATGGAGAGGAAATACGAAATATTGAAGAAGATGTTGATAGATATCTGTTTAAGGAAGGGACTGAAGATCATGAGTGGCTTTTCCAACAGAAGGAACTCTCATAGTTTCAAGCAAGATATATGATTTAACAAATTCCAAGAGAATTCATTTAGGGATCTATTAAGATTATATAATATCGTCTTATAGTAGGCTAATAAGGAATTGTGGAAAGTGATACCTGGAGTAAGTAATGGATTTGGATTCATAGATTGTTGGTGGACGGACTGGTGGTGAAAGACAGAAAAGTTTTCAGATAAAGAAAAGAAAAATGTGATCAAAGTGGAGTTACTGAAGAGTATGACAGGAAAAGGGAATATATTGAAAAAATAAGCGAGGACCTAGAACAATTAGGAGTGGAGAGATGTTGGGAAATACAAGAAATGTAAAAGAAGAGCAGCAGAGAACCCTGGGGTAAAAATGGGTATGGGAGGAACGAAAACAATACAAGAGGTGGTGATCTGAAAGAGTGAAGGAGCGCAATAAGAGGAAACATATTTGGATGAGAAGGTGGTTTGAAAAATAGAGCTGCACAGACCAAGGGCTCAGTATGTGGGGGCAAGGATGAAGCAGAGAAAGTGAAAAGAAGAGTAAAAAGAAGAGGCAGCAAAGAGAGAGGAGGAAGAAATTGATGGAATATGTGAGGGCAGTAAGAAAGAAAGATTTTTTAGAGTGGCAAAAACGTATAGAGCATCAAAATGGAAAGTATGCAGTATCAAGGATAAGCAAGGAAAAGTTTTGATGATATTAACAGACATAAGCAGGAGATGGGCGGAATACTTCAAAGAACTGTTAAATGTGAATGAACAGGTGGAGAAAAGATAGTTGAAGAAAGAGAGAGACAAAGAAATGTGTGATACTATGGAAGAAGTTGGAGGTGGCTCTGAGAGAGCGATGAGGAACGGTAAGGCATCAGGGGAAGATGGATACCCATAGAACTAATAAAAGAGGGATGAGAGAAAATGTAAGAAGTAATTCTGAAATTGTTCAATAGGTGTTGGGACGAGAGCCAAATACCAGAGGGGTGGGGAAAGTCAATCATAGTTCCAATATATAAGGGAAAAGGAGATACAGGAGACTGTAAAAAACTATAGGGAATATAAGAGAATACTAGAGAAAAGGCTAGTAGAGCCCAGACTGGGTGAAAAGCAGCACGGATATAGAAAGAACAGAAGCACGACGGATCTCTTGTTCGTCTTGAAAATTACGTCACAAAAGGTATCAGAATATAATAAACGAACATATATATATAGCTTTCATAGATCTGAGGAAAGTTCTTGATTCAGTGCCTAGGGAGGGACTGTGGAGAGTGCTAGACAGAGAATATGCAGTAGATAAAAAGTTGTGAGGAGCCCTGGAGTGTTTGTATAAGAATAGTAAATGCAATGTAAGAGCAGAATATGAGAAAAAGGAATGGTTTGAGGTGAGAATGAGAGTCAAACAGGGAAGCGTGTTGTCACAAATTTTGTTTGGAGCATATCTGGATGTATTGATAAAGAGGGTGAGAGAGAGAGGATATAGGAGATTTGATCGGTGATTTTCTGGAAAACGCGGATGACTTGACGTGCTGGAGCGAAGAGGGAGATAAGCTGAGAGAGTTTTCAAATAAGTTTAGAGAGGCCGGTCTGACTATGAACACAGAAACGATAGAGATCATGGTTGTTAGTGGAGAAAAAATGAAATGAGAAAGAAATGAAAAACTAAACAGCAATATTGACTTCTGTTCCAATCAAGGATTCAAAGTTAAAAAGTGGCTAGCGTTAACAGCGACTTTCAATACTACTTCATGACGAATGAGTTCAAGAAAATGTTGGTGATTTCTATAAAAGGCCCTCGCAGAATAACCCAATACATGACTGATGTTGCAGTTTCTGAAAGTAGTGCCGATGACTTTTAAGATTATGAAAACCGACTAATAACAAGCAAAAGATTCGACGGAAATGCGAGGTTCTCAAATATTTGCTGAATCAAAATCTTTATTGGAAATCTCTACGTCAGTTTCTTGTTTTTTTTTTGTTTTTTTTTCCCTTTTTTTAAAATAACACCCCAGCTACCCATTTTCATCAGCACGAGTAGAAAGACTCTTCAGTTTGGCAGGTCATATGAACGCTCCTAAAGGAGGCAGACCTGTTGTGAAAAATGTTTTAGCGGTTTTGGGGTGTTTTAAAGGATATTCAGCGTATGGCAAAATCAATGTTTCCTAACGCATTTTACTATTCTCATAATTTTCTCTTACAATTAATATATATATATATATATATATATATATATATATATATATATTATTATATATATATATATATATATATATATATATATTATATTATATATATATATATAATATATATATATATATATTATATATATAATATATATATATATATTATATATATAATATATATATATATATATATATATATATATAGTAATTATTTTGAGAAATTTTTATGGAAATAATTGTCTTTTCTGTATTTTTTATTTGTTAATATGTTCACTAACTTTGTGAAAGATCTTTATCTTACAGTTTATCCTTCCCCCACGAGGACGTAAGTTACGCTGATGGGGACGATATCGCCCATGTTGAAAATACCTGGTGCAACCTGTAATTTGTTTTATGATAAATTGTTGCCAGATTGTTTATGTTTAAATATCCATTTGCATTTTTTCGCAAACTTATGCAAAGTATGGTTTTCTGTTAAAAACTGTAAATTCATATATTAAAACCTACCCGACAAAAAAATGTCTATAACCGTGCATTTGATATTAACTTGCACTCAGTTTAATCTGCGCATATGCAAAAAATTAATAACCCATTGATGAAATGGTTGGCTATTGTGCTTATCACTTCTATATTGTAGCCAATATTTAGAAAACTTAATGTACAATTAACAAACTTTACGACCTTAAAGTATTTAGGTATAACTTAACGCATAATTTATAATCTTTACAATCTTAAAGTATCTAGATACATGTATCGGAATCGGTATCGCCAAAGAAGGTAAGCAAGTATCGGTGTATCGGTATCGCTAAAGTAAATTTTTGTGTATCGATGTATCGGTATCGCTTAAGCAAATTTTTTGTATCGATGCCCATCACTGTATATATATATATATATATATATAATATATATATAAGTATATATAATATATATATATATCTATAAAACACATTTTTAATATATATTATATATATATATATATATATATATATATATATATATATATATATATATATATATATATATATATTATATAATACACAAACAAATCCTCTTCTTTTCATCCTTTCACACTTTCCTTTTTGCCCCAAGATTGGGGGTAAGGTGCTGTACAGGCATCGGAAAAGAAAACAGTAGGAGAACATGAGAAACGTCGAAAAGAAAGCCCAGCCCTTACCGCCCCCTCTGTACATTAATTAGTGAGAGCCTTCACAAGAAGTAAATCCATCCCCTAGAGCATCATGGACCGGGCGACGGACGCCTCAGCTATGGTAAAATCGTCAATGGTAAGGGTTCATCCCCTGGCCCAGTGGCCACAAACCATGCCCCCATACAAAACCCCGTCACTTTCTTTCCTATCACGCACCTTTATTCTTGCTCTCTGCAAACTCACATTTCTCTCCTTCAGAAATTCGTTCACGACTCAATCCACTTTCTCTTCGGTCTCCCAGCCGGTCGGTTCCAACACAACTCTCCACTATACATTCCGCTTAACCAACCGACTTTCATTCATCCTTTCCCACATGACCAACCATCTCAACATACTTTCATTTATTTCTCATCATTTACCCCTTTCTTCACACCACCAACTCTCTAATACGTTCATTCCTCCACTTTATTAATTCCTTTTTCAACACACACCTAGCATGCCCCTAAGATTGTCCATCTGAACACATTGACTTTAGATCTATACTTTTAATTTCACATCATAATTTCACTACTATACAATACACAGGTATCTATAATATACCCTCTATGTAAGACTCTAGTGCACTCAAGACTTAGTCCCTTTTACATTCACCGAACGATTTAATTGCACCAGCCACTTCCTGCCATTCACAACTTTCCCTACTACACCTGCATCATCCGTTCCTTCTCGTCCAACACATACCCTAAATATTTATAACTCCAGACACTTGCTCCACCTGCTCATCATCTAACATAACTTCACACTGAGGACTGTCCTCACTCACACCATAACTTACTCTTATCTACGTTTACTTTCAACCCTCTCCTTTTACACACTGCCAAATCTCTCATCCAATCCTCTCAAACTCTCTTCAGAATTCTCGCCACACAGAACCAATCATCCGCATACATAGGTGGGCAGCCCTCCACTCCTGCTCCATTCTCCATCATTCTAACACATTTCCTGCCATCCCACCTTGCAAATTCTTCCATAACCCCATCCATATCCATACAATTGAATAACCAAGGAGAACACATCACACAGCCCTGTCTCACTCCGCTATTAATCTAACCAATCACATTGACACCATTTATTCTTACACACGCTTCCTATCGTCATACATATTTTGATTCATTCAGAAGCTACCCACCACCACATATATCACTAACACCTGCCTAAGGCTTCCCTATTAACTCTAATCATACGCTCCTGTTTTAAATCCATAAAACCTAAAATATAATTTATTCTTCTTCTCCTCATTTTCTCAATCATTTGTTTCAATATAAGATTTGATCCACACATCCTCTACCCTCCTAAACGCACCTTGTTCTTCACCAATCAGTCCCCTCAGTCACTTCGACGCACTCTTTTCGACCAAAATATCAGCAATATACCTTCCCTACAACACTCAATAAAAACTAATTCCCCCTATAATTCTTACAGTTCCCCTTTTCTCCCTTACCGTTATATAAAGGTACTATACCGCTCTCCTGCCCATCCCTTTGGAACTATACCTCCATAAACGCTTTATTAACCAACTTCCAAATCCAATCAAAATCACGCATCTCGCTCCGCTCTTGATCATTTCACTAGTATTTCATCTATACCTGCAGATTTACCATTCTTCAACTTTCTCACCTACCTATACTCTACATTACCTCCTCCTTACTAAATAACCTCATCCCCAAAATAACTATTCCTTCTGCACCATCAAAACCACACACATTCCCTAAACACTTCATCATTACTGTTAATATTGTGCAGATTTCGAAGTGTTCTTTCCACACATCCCTCACATCCATTTCATCACTTACAAAGCACCATCCCTATTCATTTATTCTAAGCAAATTCCCTTATTCTCATTCTTAACCTTTCGGCGCTTCCTTCAGAAGAGCTTGCCCTTTTTCGCTTAGTATGTTCCTCATTCATCTCCTTCCAAACTGTGTTCATTTACCACCTCTTGTTTTTTCTCCTACGTATACAACTTTTAGTATTTCTTTTTTCCTCCTTATATAAATTCCAAGCATCTTTCTTTTGAATCTTATCATTCGCTTTTAGTACATTCAACCCAACGCTTCTTTTTTACCTTAACCGCTTTCATCACCCTCTTCATTCACCATTCGCTTGTTAACATTCTTACTTCCTACTTTAGCACTCCCACACTTCTTTTGCACTACTAACAATTTCCTTCCTTCATTTGCCCCAGATTTGTTCAGTATCAAGTTGTTCACATTCAACCGATTTACTAACGAGCGCTCTTGCATACTTATCCTTATTCTCTTGCTCACTTAACTTTCACTCTTAATTTTTACCTACTTCTTTCGTATCACCGTTCCTCTCCATCCAAGCCCCCACTAACCTTAATTTTACATAGAAACAACATAATGATCCGATAATCCCATTCCAAACCCTTCACTGTTTAACATCCAACACATTACTTCAACATCTCTTCTTTCACACCAAATAATCTACTTTTCCAATACTTCGAACCATCTCTACTACACCAACTCTAGTAACTTATGAATACTCTTTTGTTTAAAAGAAAGTATTACTTTACACACATACCTCTCTCTTCACAAAAACAAATCACCTTCCTCCTTCTCATTTTCTCCCCCCACCCCAAAACCACCTGTTATACATCCCCTTTTTTGATCCCTATCCAACCATTCAGGTCCCCCCACACTATCAATCTGAAACTCCTACTCCCCCTTCCAGAACATCATTCAAATTATCCAAAAAATCGTACTCTCTTCAACGTTTCGCTCAGATGGACCATACGTCAGAACCACACATAAAGCTTGACCTTTTCAAACTTAAATTTAACCATTAGAATTCTAGGACTCACACACAACAATCTTCCATAGCTTTGTACCACAGGTCACTCATCAAAAATTTGCAACTCCTTCTCTCCCTCTCTCATTCTCTTCCACACCAGCACGCACACATTCACATCACACCACTTATTTCACCTTTCCTTTCATCTTTGTTTCCAAGTCACAGCGAGCAAAATCAAATTTTGCCCTTTTTTAAATTACATGCCATCAACCTCTCTGCCTCTTCTCCTCTACATTATTCCTCTGACATTCATGTACCCATACGGATTCATACAATTTTGCCGAAAGTTAGAAGGTCGTTTACGGCGATCACGACCAACTCCGAGGCATGCATCAGCATTCCTAACAAGAGATAAGGTGGTAGTGGCCAGCCAACCCAACTACCACCGCCCCTTAGTCGACTTCTACGACACGCAGGAACATACGATGTGGGAAATTCTTTCTCCCCCGCACACAGGGATATGAGTAGTAGGGATGTCTGTAAGGTGTTTATCTAGAAGTGGGGTGTGGGTACTTTAATCATGTGTATATGATATGTGGGATATAAGGTGATGTATGTAAATATGTTGCCTGGAGAATGAGTGTGTGAAGAATATGAACTGTAAAGAAAAGGGCACCATTAAAAATGGGAGGTAATTTCATCGTTCGAGTAATGCGTGTACTCTCCCTCATAATATATATATATATATATATAGTATATATATATATATATATATCATATTTAATATATATATATCATTATAATTACATATATATATATATATATATATAATACGGTATATATAAAGAAGAGATTTTATTTTAGCAGAACACCCCAATCACCTTCATTACACTGGTGACCTAAGAGTTATGAGAAGTGTTCTTCTTAGAAAAAAGTTAAGTTAACGAAGAATGATGCTCAGTAATTAAAGTTTCCCATTTTCCTTCTGAGTCTTCAGAGGAATTGGTCAGCAGAATTACCTTAAAGGAACCTTAATTCACAGGCAACAGCTCATCGTGGTTCATAAATTTGGAAGCACAATTTCATATAACTGCTATTACATCTATGAAGACCAAATATTATCTGCAGTCCCTCCAGAAGCTTTCTGTCGTCCATCATCTGTAGTCCTATAAAATGCTAATTATGAAGAGTTAAGAAACTATTGTCACTGTATACGAAAGTACAAAACCAAAGATGTTTGAAAAATTGATTTCTTCTACCATATGACTGGTCATCCTTTTATCATCCGTCGAGAGATTCAGTCACTTGCAGATAAATTTCAAATTTTTAGGGATTTAATTCGTCATAAGTTTACAAAAGCACTTCCTTCAAATATCATGCCTGTCATCGCCGCGCAAACTTATTTATCTTTGACTCAACTCGGCCCCTTAGATGATGATTTAATTGATTTTTCTTCGTCAGACATAGAGACAACATCTGTTGCGCCTCGTCAGTTATCTCAAAACTGACAGCACCTAGTTTTAATAAAAATTCTTCAGGACTCGAAGACATTCAACCTTTTTTTCAGAACCTGAAACAAGTTATTTGAAGATATCATATATTCTTTGGTCTGAATCTTAAGTTTTGCAAACCTTGGTGTAAGTACCCTCAAGAACAATGTGCTGATTCACCCACCTTCTCGCCCTCACTCGTCACATCAGTCCGACCTTTATGGAAAACTAAGTCCACAAATTGGTATATATGGAGTTACCAGTTTGCCTCCCTTCATCGTTCAAGTCCTCATATTTAATAAAAGCACATCATTTATTGTCGATTCAGGGGCATATTTGTTGGAATTCCTGTCATACATACTCGTGTATATATCTTTTTCAGCCTGCTGCCTTTTCGTACACAGTTGCAAATGGTTCTTCAATCAAATGTTTTGGTGAAATATGCTCCGACATCTTTATGTTTAATCTTGGAAGGATTAGCATTGCCGACATAACAAATCCTTTATTAGTATTAGACGTATCTCATTTCAACATCGTCATAGATTGTGGTAAACCGGATTTGTTGGATAATATTACTAAAGACGTTCAAGGACTACTGAGTTTCAAGGTTCGCCTCCTAGTCTGTTTTTCAACATTCATTCTACCTCGCCAAAGGAAGTGAAATATATATTCTTTGTCATTTTCCCTCTGTCACTGCACCAATGAATTAACACTCATCAATAAGTAAACAAATTCAGTTTTATTATCGCATAGAAGCTGAAGTTGTTTTGCTTGTTTGTTCAAGACCTCGACCTCTTCCTCAAGAAAAATTGAAAGCAACCAAAGAGAAATTGATAAGTTGCCTCTATCCCGATTATTTGACAATCAAGTTCTACATGAGTAGTCTCCCCATCAACTCGTTCCAATAATAATAATAATAATAATAATAATAATAATAATAATAATAATAATAATAATAATAATAATAATAATAAAACGGGCGAATGGCGTTCGTGCAGAGATTTAAGAAACTAAGTGCTGTATCAAAGGCGGATCATTGCGCACTACCAACAATTCAAGATGCCCCGTCGATCTTATGGCGCGAAGATTTTCTCAAAGAGCATATCATCATATACCTATTCATGCAGATGACATATAGAAGACCGCCGTTACCCCTCAATTTGGCACTTTCGAATTTGTGAATATATCCTTTGGACCGCAATGCTAGCGTAATTTTCAGCTTTATATGGACAATACTTTTATATGCCTTGATTTTTTTTTCTTTACAGAAGATAAACACCACCGCTCCTGGGCAAAGCCCTAATCTAGGAGGGGGTGTACTCAATTAACGTTCGAGCAGGACGGAGCCAAGCCCAAGGAGAGAATAGCTCACATTCTCACATTGATGATATATATTCTCATATTTTCTTCCAATCCAATTCAGTACTAACAAGATTTGAAAGTTTTCAAGATTCCACATCAGAATATGTTTCGCGCATATATTAAAAAATTTTGAATTCTTCAAGTTTTCCCTCGACTCCCTAGGATTCTCTATTTCATCTGCTGGCATTAGTCTTACCACTTCTAGAAAATAAATTTATAAATTTCCACTTCTTCAAGACTCCCAAGCACTTTGTCGTTTCTTAGGATGTGTTGGATTTTATCATCGAATGAATGATTCCATACTTCGCAGTTATTGTATGTGTCTTTACTGAATTAATTTGATCAACCTAAGGCCAAACAATTGCAGTAGTCTAAAACGAAACCCAAGCCTTTGAAAAATTAAGAAATCTTTATCCAATGCTTCAGCATTTTTCTTTTCATCCCATGATGCTTCTTTCTATATTTTGGTGTCAGATGCCTCTCAGCAGGCTTTTGGAGCTGATTATCACCAAATGTCTAATGAAATCCCACTTCCCATTGATTTCTAATCTAAGAAATTTTCCGAGATAGAAAAGATATTCTACATTTGATCGTGAAATATTAGCCGCATATTTAGCTGTTCTCTATTTCAAACACTGAATTAAAGGAAACCCTGCCTTCAAAAACCATTCTCCTGCAAAGACTGACAGACAACAACGATATTTTCCATGCATCATGGAATACCCTTCTTCAGTCTCATATTCTGTAACAACATTACCTTGACCACGAATATGTCTTTCACTGTAATCAGTCTATTTCTATTGATGCCATCAATCTTTCATCCATCGCTTGCCAACACGAAATTGACAAAAAACTCCCTGAAAATCTACCCTGTCTTTGAGAATTCTCATTTCGTGATGGTTTAGTTCTTAAATAAGATGTCTCAACTACTCATCCAAGACCTTGCTGTGCTTGTCATAAACAAATTTTCACAGTCCTTCATAATCTTTCTCATCCAGGCATAAAAGGTTCTTTGGGCCTCATAAAATCAAGATACTTTTGGCCAGGTATGGATAGTGATAATAGATCATGGGTCAAGAAATGTTCAAACTGTTAAACATCAAAAGTTCATCAACATGTTAAACTCTTGTCATTACCTTCATAAATTTCTGCTCAACGTTTTGAAGCCACATGTATTGATTTAGTAGACCCATCCTTCCAGCAACTTATCCAGGGTCACAATCATCCTCGCCATATCGCCACATATTAATATACATTGACAAAAACAAAATGGTCAGAGACTATTCCTTTGAAGGATATCACATCACGTTTGGTCGCCTGAAGTCGCTTTCCTAAGTTGTTGGATTTGTTTAATTTTGTTAAATCTTTTTATTTTATTTGCAATCAATCCTTTGAAGCTTTATGGGCCCGTTATTTTACCATCAATCATTTCAAATACATGTCTAAAGGGCAGTTCATTAGCATGCAGAAGGCATATTAGCCACTGAAGAGGCCTCAATATGAATTTCAGTTAATTTTATTACACCACATACACGACCCGTGTTTACAACTTTACCATCACAGTATTGCTTTAAGTGAATTAAAACTATCTGAATCAATTAGAAATGTAACTAATTCATCTGCTAGGCATCGAGCACTTCCATTGTCAGTAGTTATGTGATCTAAGTAGACATCACCTGGTTCTTTAATAAGAACGTAATGCTCTTTATATTCCATACTTGCAAGTGTTTTGGTTTGATTTCTTTTTCATCAAAACCAATGCACTCAATTCTCTGGTTCTGAAACTTGTGTAGAGTTTGCTTCTCAAACCCAGTTCAATTTCATTTTCTTTCTACTTTTTTTCTATCTAGCATATTGCCTGCATTTAAGAATTCTATATCTTGCAAAGCAGCATTAATAATTGCAGCAGTAGCTCTACAACTTACGTGGTATCTCTCAGCTGTCACCACAGACAAATTTTTATATGAAAATCAGTTTTAATTGTTTTCTCATAATTCAGAATCTAGACCGGAAGATAAATCACTCTTTTAGTCACTTCCAATATTTTTGTCAACGTTGCCCGAAAAATATGTTACACTAAATGTAGAAAAGCTTTCAACAAGACTACTAGATTTCATTTTTCTACATTCAAGTTTTTCATATCTATCTTGAGTTCTTTTTCTTGCTGAAGTAGTTGGACCAACCTGGTTAATTCTTTCTTTTTCTCCAATTAAAGATTCCCACTCAAACACTGGACTTCTAATTGCACATCTACAATCTGTTATGTTGATTTTCTTATCATAGCAAGTAAATGTCATCAATTGTTTTAAATTTTTAATATAGATGTCATTTCTTTGTTTGATAGTAACTTTATTTAGATTTGTAGCTGATAGAATCAAGCATTCAACTTTTTTAGCAATTGCCTCAAAAGATATATGAGGAAATGAAAACAGATCCCAAATAGGTTCGACATCTTTCATTACAATTTTATAACCTTCTTTTGCCATTTTTGTAGCCTCTTGCTCAATATCTTCTCAATTCCTTACAAATAGGTAGTGATGAAGGACATCAGCCTTTGAATGAGTCATCGAGGCTGGAAAGGGTGTTGGATGGCCAAATGAGGAATTATGTGTTTTACTTTTTGTGGATATCTCATTATGTATCCTTATAATCTATTATTATTATTATTATTATTATTATTATTATTATTATTATTGTTATTATTATTATTATTATTATTATTTTTATTATATATATATATATATATATATATATATATATATATATATATTATATAATATATATATATATATATATATTATATATAAATATTATATATATATATATCTATATATTATAATATATATATTATATATATATATATTAATTATTATATATATATATATATATATATTGAAGGATAATTATATAATTATAATGACAATTTATCTGAAAAAACAAAAAAATAGGAAACAAAATGAAAAGTGGTTTAGATTATTTATAAAGCTATTACTGTTTGTTAATTTAAGAATATTTTATATTTACCTGTGCATGCTTCACAGTGCTCTGTACACACTCTGCACCACAGAAGCGTAAATGTATCCCAAAGTTATATTTGAAGATAAAAATGAAGCTCTTAAAAAATGATTTTTATAGTTCAAAACTTGGAAAAAAAGGGGGGGTGTATGCGAGGGGTAGGGGAGGTTACAAATGATTCAAATTATAATATATTACAGAGGAAGACATATGAAACTACATGCTTGGTATGGAATTATAAAAAAAAAAAAAATTTAATACGTTTCAACTTCCATAATATATATATATATATATATATATATATATATATATATATATATATATATATATATATATATATATATATATATATATATATATATATATATATATATATATATATATATATATATTATATATATATATATATATATATTTATATATATATAATATATATATAATATATATATATATATATATATAATATATATATATATATATATATATATTCGAATTTTTTAAGGCATACCTTCACTATTTGTTCCACTCGTAAAAGAATACAAGTAATATAAAATTCTATTTGTGTATTTTAATATTAAGGATCTCCAACCATGTGTTACTACTGCTGAATGTTGTACAGACATTTAAAGTTTTACATTTTTCTATTTTTGGTCATAAAATTTTAACTATACAATTTACATTAAAGAAACTTTGTGAAATTATATTTTTGGACAATATGCACATTTTTTGTATTCTTGTAAGTTTTTGTAGGATTAACAAATTAGGATTTATTTAGTTTTTTTCTCATAATTCATAGCAGTTTGTGGCAAAGTCCAATTCCCCCCAAAATTTTACTTCATGAAGTCGCCATAAACGAAAAATCATTATAACTTTTTTTAATGTTCATAAAATCAATACGAAATATTCAGATTATGTATATTTGGGTGAGATTCATATTTTCTATTTCTAATTTTTGTATACCCTACCATTTTGCTGCTTTTCGAGGGAAAAATATAAAATTGTTGAAATTTTTCCAACGGGAGGTGCAATCCTCTGGATTGACACACACAATATTCTGGGCTCAGAGTTTCATTTACTATTTCTCTACTGGCTTGAACTTGGAGTATGTAAACCTGGCGTAAGCGCCACAGCTCCTTTTATTAACCAGTTATATAAAATCGAATACCAATCCCAGAGCATATAACTGCCCTATATGTAATAGGCAATGTGGTTGAAGACAAACCTTAGTATTATGCAACTTGTGCCAACTCTGGCTTCATTTAAAATGCATCGACCTTCAAACCCTAATGCTTATTCTCCAAAATGGTCTTGTCTTGCCACTTATGTGGAAACTCGCACACACAAATCCACATCCCCTACCCACATAATTCAATGACCATACTTCAATTAAATATCATCAATGGTATAAAAAATAAACATAAGGAACTACACCATACCCTAATTAAATACAAAATGCACATGCCACTTATACAGGAATCCAAATTCATCCAAAACACTTCTCTGAATTTCGTAATTATACAATCCTAAGACAAGACAAGACAAGAATTCATCCAAACATAGTCTTATTACACTCTTAATTCTGAAATACCAAATAGCACACAGAACTCTTCATGAACAAATGAACAATGACCAAATATCCACCTACCAATCAATAGAAATAAGTCAATAAAAAACATACAACCTAATTAATTTTTATATTTCATTTTTCATATATTATACTAAAAATGAAAATAATCTCTTTAGAACAACCAAAAAAAAAAACAAAAAAAAAAAAAACTTTGGTTTATGCAATTTATCCCTTGTTTCAGGGGTATTATATACTCTTATGATTTTTGGTTCTACAACTTCAATCGACTTTAAGAATAAAGAAAACTTTGGTTGTGGAAGATGACTTTTTAAATAAGGCTCACACTGTGACCTAATAGAGCTGTTAGGATACAGGTTCGAAGACTTGTATATCCTCTTATAAATTCCATGGATGGGAGGTTTTAACAAACGAACCTATTGCTTTCTGTTAGTAAGTTGAATACTGACATGGGAACTCTTCTCAAGAATGAACATGTAAACCTCCACAACTTTAACTAAATAATTCTTTAAATTTTTCCATTATCTCGCAATTTATTATATGACTGTTTTAATCAACATTTTACACTCAATTATATAATTAGTAAAAGATGCCTCGAGAACCCATAAAGCGCATAATAACTATTCCATAAATCCTCAAGGAAATGTTTGAAAACTATAATAAATTTCATTTTTCTCAAATTATTTGTTTGAGCTCATAAAGTGCATGACTGGCTACTTTATGAATTCTTTTAGTATTTCCTTTAATTAATTTCCTATTTCAAAAAACAAGAACAATTTTCTTTCTTCCCATATCATACCTACCTGATTCTGTATTTGACCATATTTTAAAATTCCCCTTTTTTTATTATTACCTTTTATTATTTTTTAAACTCTTTTGTTATATGGCATTCACTATATTTTCTTTTAATACATAACCCGATTCTACTTTGTCTGGTACCTGAATCTATATTTGTAATATATATATATATATATATATATATATATATATATATATATATATAATATATATTAGTATAAATATATATAATAATATATATAATATATTATATTATATATATTATTGATTATTTCTATATTTAATTTATATATAAAAAATATATATATAAAAAAATATAAATATATATTTATATATATATATATATATATATATATATATATATAATAATAATAATAAAGGTCAGTCTCTAACCTCTTGAACAAATATGCAATTTTTGAGAGTTTTTTATAAACTATTAAATTTCCCAATTTTAACGACTTTTTATCTCAAATACCAATACAAAAAAAAAAGTTATATTTTTATGTATCTTTACTGCAAAATGAAAATACAGAAGGATTAATATGTCCTTAAAACTAAGGAAACAAAATTTGGAATCATATAATCACAACCACACACACCGTCTCTGCTCTGGTCATCGTCCTTCTGTTCAGGAATATAAATATAAAATTAATAAAGAACCCTCCCCCTTCACTGTCAAAGATATCCTACATAGAGAAATGGCGACACAAAACATCTTTTATTAGACTGCTCAGACTTAACAAACATCATATGCAACTTCGGTACACTTACTTTAATGGATCTCTGAGCCCAACCTGCTGTGATGCTCATTTCTCATAGAAGGGGAGTGGGTAACTACAGAATAAGAGTAATATATATATATATATATATATATATATATATATATATATATATATATAATATTATACTATATATATATATATATAATATATATATATATATATATATATATATATATATATATATATATATTATATATATAATTGGGTTGGAATTACCAAGACTCTTCCAACTTGCCCTGGTATACAGTCTTCATCCTTCATTAATTTTTGCAACATAGGTACTTGGTCTTCATTCTAATTTCCACTTTGTTGAACTCGACCACTCATTCTAGACGTCATTTCTTGTTTGCCACTGAAGCTCTGATGTCTGGAATCTCCACATGTGAACCCAACTCTGTACCCTTTTATTGTGTCAATCTTTGATTTTCAGTCAAAGGCGGAAGTGGTTGACACAGTGATATCTCTTCTTCTCTGTTATGTTTCGAATTTCCATATTTTATTTTTTTTTATTATTTTATATTTTTCAAGTTTCCATATTTTATACTTTATCACTTAAGTTCTCTTGCCAATCTACAACTAAATTATCTGTCCTGCCTATTTATCACTTACTTCTTCTGACAATCTAAATTCTAATATAAAATAATATTTCTCCCTTCTCTTACATCTGAAATCATCATTTTGGGTGGTTTCAATGTTCTTCACTGCAAATGGCTTTCCTTTAATTCTCAAGATATAGATGGTGAACTCACCTATCATTTCTCTACTCAGAACATCCTTGAGCAGGTTTTGCAGCTCCCCGCCCATATTTCTGATCGATTTGGAGATAGACATCATATGTATTCTAGATCTTTACTTAACTTCCAATTCTTCTCCTTAAAGTGTTAAACACTTCCCACCTTTGGGTTTCTTCCATTACCTTGTCTCTGTACCCTCTTCTATCTCTTTAAGTCTTCTGTAGGAACGGCTTCCGCCTTTTGCAAGACGTTTTGATATTTTGGTGCTACCAACTGGTCGGATTTGTGGTTGTATTCTTTTGATTTCTCATAGAATGAATATTGTTTTAATGGGAGAGGTCAATTGGAGTGTGCAGATTGCCTAACCACTACAGGTGACTCTTTCTGACATGGAGGTGTACATTCTATTTAGCTGCTACAGCTGAGTCAGCGTGTTTACCCGCTCATGACGGTAGAAATACGCACATACTTATTTTTCTTCGCTGTGTCAGTGCTGGGTCAGCGTTTGTAAAAAATTTAGGTACATAATTATTATATATATATATATAATATTTAATAATATGACTATTTTCACTCATATTTATTAAATAGGATAATACTATTATATACCTCCTTGAGTAATTAAATATTAATTATTATATGCAAACTTAATAAATTACTCACTCAATATATATATGATACAATTAACTTAATATATATATATATTTTTAATAATATTAGGTGTTTTAAAAGCAATGAGTGGTATATTATTATATGTATATTAATAAATTTAAATCTTATATTTAACTTAAGCTTGTATTTAATGAAAAACTATGAAAAGTATCAAAATTTAAATAATAGGTAAACTAATACGCGAGCACTACATTCACTATCCTTACAAATTTAGACGATAGAGTGAGTTTTACCCAGTGATTTCATTCTATATATGTAATCTATAATATATATTATATAGGTATAATATTATATATATAATATATATATATATTTATATAATATATATATAATATATATATATATATATTATTATAATATATATATATTAAATATTATATTATATATATATATATATATATTATAATATATATAATATATATATTATATTATATTAATATTATAATATATATATTATATATATTAATTATATTATTATATTATATATTATTAATAATTAATTATATATAATATATATATATATATTATATTATATATAATATATTAATTATTAATATAATATATATTATAATTAATAATAAAGAATGTAGATTACAATGATTGAATAATTTCCACTATTTCTGAAAGAAGATGACAAGATGTACGAAGTAAATATAAATGAAACAAATTTACTTGTAAAACATTTGAGGTGAGTTTGGGTAAGGGGGTGGGGTTAATGGGGGAGGAACTGAAAAGAAATAGATTGTGAGGGAGGCTCTCACAAGTTATTTGAAGTAATAAGTATTCATTGGGATGGGGGAGATTTTAAGGGGGACATAACTATATTGATAATAAATATACACTACTCAGCCATTCACTAAATTATATATAAGCTAATTATTCAATAAAAAACCGAGCTTTGAAACTATTCTACCATACTGATATGGGAGCGACTTATGGAGCCATACTTAACTATAGATCGAAAGGCGGGAGCGCTAGGATTTTTAATAGACTCAATAATACAGGTCTTAAAATATTGCCTTGAAAATGAGTCAGCCAAGATAAATGTAGTATAAACGTAAAATTAAGAGAAATCAATATAAGAAGTAATTCATAACTGAGAATTTTCGTATAGGAATCGACTTACTATCATTTACATGACGACACATAACGATGAGCATCAGTCATAATTTACTTAAAAGACCATATTTTAACTCGAATTGCCTCGACAAACGAGAGTTGACGCATCCTCCAGCAAGCCGAGGAAAGGGAGTTAAGCTTCAAGTAAACAACTAATATAATAGAACTCTATTTAGGATTTAACTCTGGCTTCTTTATAAGTTCCTTCCCACCCTTTATTTGAGATATTTAACCGTGCAGTAAATGATGCGATTTTTCAATTAAGTAAGTACTAGCTTGTCCTTTCATAATTCTCACCAGCTTCTCTTTCCAGCTTCTTACATCTTACATTCCCAGAATCGAGCAAAGTCTCTTCTTCAAAATAGCAAAGACACCCTGAAAGTGAAAACTTATTACCAATTGCAGTTTATGGCGGCAATTAATATGATTAAAAGAAATGAAATGTAGGATGTTTAGAAAGAAATTCTCTCACTATCTACATTTCCAAGCTTTTTCCATGAAACAGGTTCTCTTCTAATCCACTTTCATTCCTTTTATAATGTTGAGATTTATAATCAGTATAAGGTTTCATTAGTCACTTGATAATAATCGAGTTAAAAGCAGATTTTATGTCGTGGTTTCCTACATTACTACTTGTATTAAATGCATGATAATTATTTTAATGAGAAATATTTTCATATATAGTATTATTTTTTTTTTGCAGGTTTTGATTTTATTTTGTTAGGAATAAACAGGAAAAATCTCAGAGCTTTTTCATTTTTTTTTTTTTTGCTTTCAGATGACTAAGTTTTTCTTGGGCAGGAGCTCCTCTGCCTCCCTACTCCCTTCATGTGCAAACATTTATTTATGCTTTAGTTATTCATATTACCTGAATCTCATTAGTTTTATTTAACATTAAAACAACATAATATAATTCTTTCCCCGCTCAAATATTACCATTACAGTTTTGGGTATTTTTACAGAGGTTTTTAGGTTTTTATTTTTTGTTATTATTTATTTTGATTTTTCAAATTTATCGCGGGCGGAATTGTTTCAGACTTGCTTATCTGGTTCCTCTAGATCATCTAACATTGGGAAAACTGGTTTCTATCGACCTTCAACTTTTAGTGACAAAGACCCTGCATTTTTGACAGGTAGAACAGAGAAATTAAGTTATTTATGGAATATATGAGTAAATAAAGAAAGTGTGGCCCCAGTAAAATCAAAACTACTTGTATTGTTAACCGTTTTGTGTTGTTATTATTATTATCCTTGCATGCCATCATTGTTCACAACCTTTATAATGTTATAAAAAGTTAAATATGGGTAATTATTTAATATTTCTGTTGATCAAAATTCTTGTGTTGAATTACATGATGATTTTCTTATAGAACAATTTATAAAAGATACCATCTCTCTTTTTCTCTCTATATATATATATATATATATATATATATATATAATATATATATATTATATTATATTATAAGTCTATATATATATAATTTATAAAATGATACCAATCTCTCTTTATTCTCTCTCTATATAATATATATATATAAAATACAATCACAGTTTGCAATCCATTTGAAGTCCATGGTCGATAAGCATAAAGATTATATGAAAATCTTTTGACATTTAAAATAGTAACATATGGAGACTGTAGACTTGAAATTTACTTCTTGTCAGTGACTAAATTCAGATGTTCTGTTTATTTGCCTCCTAACAATTTACTATCATAAATTCTTATACTATCCAAACTCTAAAATAAAGCTTATTTCCTAATCTCCCCCTTCCTCAGATATCATCATTCTGAGTAATTTCAATGTTCACCTCCAACAATTATTTCCCATTAGTTCACAAGATTTAGTTGGTGAACTCGCCTACTAACTTTTTATCCATAAAATCCTTCAGAAAAACTCATCAACATCTTTGTGATGAACCAAACATACTAGACATTTTCTTATCTTTCAACCATTCTTCTTATATTGTTAAACTCTTACCACCTTTGGAATGGTTATTCTCATCATCTTTGTTTACCATTTTATTCCCTCAAGTCTTACATAGCCATTTTCTTTGGCTAGGAAATAATTTTATCACTTTGATATGCTGCAAATTGATCAAACTTGTTTGTAATACTACTTCGATTCCCCTTGTGATAATTGCCACTTGGGTGGGAGTGGTCCTGCAGAATGTGCAGAACTCTGCGTAGGGGATTCTCTAAGTGTAAATCATGGAGACATATATTTCATTTTCTTTCCCTTTAGCTGAAACTCATAAACCCTCATTTAGCTCTGCTTGTCTTGTTTTGCTGTCAGAAATTGCTGTTGTTTTCAAACTCCAGATACTCATGCTACTTGTAATTCATCCAGTTAGCTGGCAGAATTCATTGCACTAAAAACTTCATTTCTCTGTAGAAAATGGAACAATCTTTTGGGTTCCTTTTTGACATTTTGCAAAAAATGGCATCTTTAACCTTGCTTCTTATTCCTCAGCTCTTTGCTCTTCTGACGTCACCTCTGCTGCAGTCTTCTGCTGAAGCTGAACTCGACTTTTCACCCAAACCTTTGCCTCTAATTTTGTTTTAGACGATTCTGAATCTGCTCCTCCTCCTCTTCCCTCTAACTCTTATATGCTTACATTGTAATTTCTTCTAAATATATGATTTCTGCTCTCTCTTTGAGCTTAACACTAAGAAGGTATAAGGTGACAATATCTCTCTGGTGGTTCATAAAACTTGTTCTTCTGAGTTTTCCCCACCCTGCCTTGGCAAGCTGCTTTGTCTCTGGCTATTAACTTAAACCTTTTCCTCCTTCTGGAAGCAGAGTCTCGATCAACTTGAACGAAAAGGGTAAGTCCTCTCAACCCTCTTACTGTCGTCCTATCTCATTAACTCAGTTAATTACAAAGATTTTGAATCTATCTGTAATAGGAAGATTTAAAAAAAAATATATATTTATAATTTCCTAACCTATTCATGGATCGCTAGTATGATTTTCACAAAGAGTGTTCGATTGGTGATCTTCTTTCCTTTTCTCTGCTGTTCAGCATTTCATAATTTTGTGAATTATTTGCTGTTATGCTAAACAATAGAAAGCTCTTGATAGGGTCTGGTACAAAATTTTGATTTCTATAATTCCCCTTTTTTGGTATCTTTTTTTTTTTTACTTTCTTTCCTGTCATTCAATAGTAGCTGATGTAGATTGACACTATTCATAATTTAAATTTATCAATAGTAATATTCCATAGAGTAAAGTTGTATCCATAACTTTTTAAACTTTCCTTTAATGACATATCTGTCACTTCATTACCTATCCACCCTTATGCCAATAGCTCAATATTTCGTTACAAATTTCATATTAAAGGCGTCCCACTTAATGTCAATTCTCTAATGCTTGGAGAGTGGCGTTGGAGCTACTAAATCCAGATCTTTCTCGTATTTCTAATTGGTGACAAAAATATTGTTTCTTCATCTCTCTACTCGGCATTATCTTCCACAAAACTATATATTCTCTCTCTCTCTCTCTCTCTCTCTCTCTCTCTCTCTCTCTCTCTTCTCCCTCTCGTCTCCAAGTTCTCGTCAGGTCTCTCTCGTCTCTCTCCTCCTCTCTTTCAGTCTCTCGTCTATCATCTTTCCACTGTTCATCTCTCTCTCTCCCTTCTCTCTCTCCTCTCCTCTCTCTCTCTATCTCTCCATTCTCTCTCTCTCTCTCTCTCTCTCTCTCTCTCTCTCTCTCTCTCTCTCTCTCTCTCTCTCTCTCTCTCTCTCTCTCTCTCTCTCAGCTTAATACTAAGAAGGTGTGAGGTCCTGATGGTATTCTTCCTGAGGTTCTCAAAACTTGTTCTTCAGAGCTTTCATCCAACTTTGGTAAACTATTCTGTCTCTTCCTTTCTACTTCATCGTTCCCTTTTTGATATAAATGTGGACTCATTCAGCCTGTGCCAAAGAGAAGAGTGGAGCTATCTCAACCTTCTGTTTATCGTCCTTTCGCTTTGACTTCTATTTTTTCTACAGTTTGTGAATCTACCTTAAGATGAAGGTTAGGAAACGACTCAATTCTTGTAATCTTATCTCTGATCGTCAGTATGGGTTTCATAAGAAGCGCTCTCATAGTTATCTTCTTTTCTTTCTGATTCTTGGTCCTCTTCCCTTCCACATTTCGGGGAATTTTTCACTATAGCGCTGGACATATCAAGAGTTTTTGATTGAGTAGGACACAAAGCTTTGATTTGTAAGCTTTCCCCTCTCTGTTACCTCTCTGATTTCCTTTCCAGTCGTTCTATAGTAGCTTTTGTAGATTGCTATTGTTCATCCGTTAAATCTACAAATAGTGGTGTTCCTCAAGGTTCTCTTGCATCCCTGACTATCTACTTTTCATTAATGACCTCTGTACTACTTCATCGCCCATCCACTAATATACCAACGACTCCACCCTTCATTATTCCCATCATTTTGATAGACCTCCCTCAAAACAGCATTTAGCTCATGCTTGGAGGTCAGCCTTGGAGCGACTAACCACTGATTTTTCTCCAATTTCGAATTTGAACATTGAGAATAAGGTTGTTTTCAATGCCTCAAAAACCAGGGTTACAAAAAAAAAAAAAAAAAAAAAATTAAATTCCCCAACCCACCCAGATTTTAAATTAAAAAAACTCTGTTTAGAAAAAAAAAGTTCAGGCAAAATGGATAAAATGGTGTGAGGTTTATTAATATATCATCTACATCTTATTTTTGGTGATTAATTTGCTTACTTTGTAGCTCCCGCTCCACTCCTATGAGGAATGGACAACCTCGAGATTTTATGCCACCACAAATGGGCCGACCCACAGGTCTGTTAGAATAAATGTATTATAGTTGCGTCTTGTGTCCGTTAAGTCAGGGTAGTTTAGTAAGAGATGTTCTGTGTCATCGTTAGTCTGGGAAAGGCATCTTTGACAGTGGTGGAGGTTGTTTTATTAATCTTGATTTTACATTCCTGAAGTTCATGAAAGGAAGGATGGTGCCCAGAGTGGAGACGGGACAACAATACCCGAGTTTGACTTCCAAAGTTTGGATATTTCAGGCGGACGTGTTTTGAAGTTTGGAGTTTTGGTATGCGGAGATCGCTCTTAAAAGTTAACTGATTGTGGATGTGTTTAATAATGGGAGTATCTGGAGGTGGGGGAGGGAGAGGGGAGAGCATGTTGTATATGTTAGAATAGTAAAATGCTGGTGTGATTTTTTTTCTTGTAGGTGCAGGAGGTGATCTGTTGAGTGATTTACTGTAAAATTAACAATCTATCATGTCAAGATGAGCGTCTAATGGTAGAACTTTAGTTTGTTAGTAGATGAAGGATGGGTGTGGAGGAAAGGCATCCTGTTATTATCCTGAGAACTCTTATTTTGTATGGTTTCTAATTTCTTAATATTGGATTGTAATATTGTGGGCCCCCTGGCAGGTGATGCATAATTTAGGAAGTTTTAGGTCTGTGTACGATTGTGAAAGTTTCTTTATATTGACCAATGTTTCTTCCAGCTTAAGTTTTCAGTGCATTTAGTTTGTGTGGCTTTTTTTTTTTATTTTTTAAAGTTCACACCTCACGGGCATAGCCCTATTCAAGGAGGGGAACTTCTCTAGGTAATTTCTACCTAGGATTCGAACCCGTGACCTTGCCATGCGACTCCGTCGCTCCACCGTTTGAGCCACGGTAGCGGCAAGTGAAGTGATTGTTGATTCGGGGAGTGAATGTCATATATGTCAAAGGTCAAGCCTAGGGCAGTCTATTGTTTGATGTTTTGGATATATATATATATTATATATTATATTATATATATATATATGTTATTTATTTATATATATATATATATATATATATATATATATATATATATATATATATATATATATATATATATATATATATATATATATATATAATAATATAGTCAATCCAGTTTCTATGGAATGGGAATTTCAACTTGAATAGGAAAAGCAATACTAGGGCCTTCCACATATTAAACTTTATTCGAAATTACAACGTTTCGGAAATTTCAATTTCCATCATCAGGTGAAAACACTATAAAATAAAACAATAATACATTCGATAATAAGAAACTTAAAGATGTCTGAGACTTGTCTGGTGAGTTTTGAGAATTTTTCTAGTGGTTGTTAATATTTAATATTCCATTTTTAATTTAGTTGCCCATGAATATAGAGATTTCGAATCAATTTATTTGTTTTTTGTTTGATGTCTAAATCTTTATTGTTTACCGACGGAGGGCGACGTTTCATTTTGTTTTTCTAATTATGATCAATTTTTGTGATATTTAAGCCTTTGATTTTGATCATAGAGTGTTTCTAATGTATACTGTACTATATATATTATATTATATTGTATTTAAATAACTAATCACCTAAATTTTTATAGAATTTTGTGTACTTAAAACTATTATTGTTTCTTTTAAAGTGTTTTCACCTGATGATGGAAATTGAAATTTCTGAAACGTTGTAATTTCGAATAAAGTTTAATATGTGGAAGGCCCTACTATTGCTTTTCCTATTCAAGTATTTATATATATATATATATATACAGGGTGTTTACGAAATAGGGGGACAAATTTGGAGGATATTATCTGTGTACCATTACAAGTGTTTTGTCTTAAATAAAGTTAAATGTAAAGTTCCTCATTTAGTAATTAAATAAATTAGGAAGGTGCAAGCTGTATGATGTGAATATTGGTGTTTATGTTCCGTAGATGTGGTTATTATTATTATTATTATTATTATTAATTATTATTTATTATTATTATTATATTATTATTATTATTATTATTATTATTATTATTATTATTATTATTATTATTAATATATTATTATTATTATATTATTATTATTATTATTATTATTATTATTATTATTATTATTATTATTATTATTATTATTATTATTATTATTATTATTATTATTATTATTATTATTATTATTATTATTATTATTATTATTATTATTATTATTATAAGTAATAGTAGTAGTATCATTAATATTATTATTATTATTATTATTATTATTACTATTATTAATTATTATTATTTATTATTATTATTATTATTATTATTATTATTATTATTATTATTATTATTATTATTATTATTATTATTAATTAATATCATTATTATTATTAATTATTAATCATCATCAACTTTTTTTATTCCTCTTACGTTATTATTAATATTATGTTTATTTTATCATTATTATTATGAATGTATTATTATTATTAATTTCTATTCTTATTACTGATGCTTATTATTATAATTAATAAATAAACCATATAATATTAATATTAATTTTATTATTATTATTATTATTATATTATTATATTTATTATTATTATTATTATTTATTATTTAATTATTAATTATATTATTATTATTCATTATTATTATTATTATTGTTATTGTTATTGTTATTATTATTATTATTATTTATTATTATTATTATATTATTATTATTATTAATTATTAATTATTATTTTTTTTTTATAATTTGTTTTTCTATTTTTTATTAATATTTTTTATGAATATTATTATTAATTTAAAAAAGATTTATAATTATTATTAAATTATTAAATTATTATTATTATAAATTATTATTATTATTATTATTATTATTATTATTATTATTATTTTATTATTATTAAGTCATTTTATAATTATTATTTCTTTCTATTGTGAATTTTTATTATTCTTTATTATAACTATTGAATAAATTCCTGTTCCTTTCGTATTATTACTATTATATAGTAATATTACTTATCAAATAATTATTGTAATTAAGGTTATTATAATTGTTATTAGTAATACTAGGAGTATTATTATGATTCAATTTTAATTATTTGTATTGTTATTTATTGCTTGTATCCGTTTCCGAGTAAATATTGCTCGAATACTATAAACAATATTCCTAGTATTATTCAACCTATCTCTATAATAAGGTGGTGGTACCTATCAAGCAACCAATAGCAGTGTCCAATATTAGTGACAGCAATACCCTGTTCGATTATATAGGTTAATAACTTACGTTGGCAGAGTTTCGGTAGCAACTCGTCACAATCTACGGAACAATTAAAACCACCAATATTCACATCATACCGCTTGAACCCTTTCTAAGTCATTTACCCTACTAATTAAGAACTTTTACAGGTAACTTTATTTTAGACAAAACCCGCTTGTATTGGTACAAAGATAATATCCTCCGAATTTGTCCCCAAAAATTCCCAACCCTGTATATATATAATATATATAATATATATTATATAGTATATATATAATATATATATATATATATATATATATATATATATATATATATATATATATATATATATATATATATATATAATATTAATTGTATTACCAAGTAATAACCTGTATTTAAAATATTTTACAATATTTTAAAATACCTTTATGTAAACCATATTGTAAATCTCGTTAATATATATATATTATTATATATATATAATATATATATAATATATATAGTATAAATATATATATATATATATATATTATATATATATATAGTATATATATACCGTATATATATATATATATATATATATATATAGTTAGTTAGTTAGTTAGTTAGTTAGTTGACACCAAATCTGTATCCCATGACCTTTGGAAGGATGGGGGGTTCATTACCTACCACAGTAGGGTCTTTGTCAGGGGAAATTGTGTTACATGAATTTATCAACCAAGTGGATTAGAATGCAAAGATTTTCTAGACCTGATAGCAAGCCCTGCTTCAGCTCATCGCATTGGAAAATTCTAGCCACCGTGAATGTGGTTTTGCGTTCATATGAGCAAACCTTCTTATGCTACAAGCATGAGAGAGAGTGGGATTTTGTTATAATAGATTGTTCTGTTGTATGTGCTGGCTATGTTTTTAGTAATGTGTGGGCATTAAGATTAGTGTAATTCAGCATACCGTAAACTGTAATTAAATATTGCAAAATCTCCAACTGGCAGGAGCTTTTTTTTGTCTGTTTAGATAGCCAGACAGATACACGGAGTCTCGCTTATGAATAGAAAATTACGATCTTTAAATGAGAAAAAATTTGCTTTAGTCCACTCTGCTATCATAAACACACACACACACACCCACACCCATACCCCCACATATATATATATATATATATATATATATATATATATATATATATATATATATATCAATATATATATATATATATATATATATATATATATATATATATATATATATTGTAATAATAATATTATATTAGTATCTGTAAAAATCTAAAAATCAGTTTTTATAGAATCTTTTTTTTTTTTTTTCTTTTTTTTCTTTTTCTGTCTCCCTATCTCCTCATCTTCCCATTTTTCTCCGGATTTTGACCATAAAATCCCAGCCTGGGTTGGTAGGAGGGCAACTTCTCAGGTAGATTCCCAGTGCAACCCTGTCAAAAGCTCAATTCCTCCATCTTTCTACTCAATATAATCTTCCACATATCTGAAGCATCTTCTTTGAAAATACACAACTCAAGCCTTCGCCTGTCCATGATATTGGTATTTCTTTTTCCTGCAACCTTAATTGGATGGGTCACATTATTTCTTTATAAACAAGCCTCTAAGAGGTTGGGTGCTCTGAAGCTCCTTCAGAATTTCTTAACACAGCTCCAGTTGCTTACTCTTTATAGGGTTGTCATTTGCCTTGTGTGGAGTATGCCTCACGTATCTGGGGTGGTTCCACTCATGCAGCTCTTCTTGTAAAGCTGGAGTCTAGAGAATTTTGTCTTATTAGCTCTCAGGTCTCACTAACTCTCTCTGGCAGTCTCTTTCTAGCCATTGAATTCTCTCTCTCTCTCTCTCTCTCTCTCTCTCTCTCTCTCTCTCTCTCTCTTCTTTTTTTTTTTTTTTTTCTGATTATCAATGTCCACTACATTTCAGTTAATATCAGGAAGATTAAAATAGCCCCTTATAACCATAACCATAACCTTGTAACTTTTTTATCATTGCCATCTGCTTCAGTTTATCTTATCATTTCTTCATCTCATTCATTTCAGATCAGTCACTCTATAAAATTCCCAAAAATCCCCATATTATATACAATATATTAGATACAAAAATGTTGTCCCATTAAAATTTGACATTGGAATTGACCATAAATTCTGACTTTTTGAACAGGTTGAATTTGTAATATAAATTACAACACCACCTAACTTCCCTATCATTGGCTTGGTATTAATTAAAAGAATAACTTAATATCAAAAATTTTCAGTGTGTGTGTACCATAAATTTCACCCCTTTTACCCACGCTACATTAATACAAATTATATATAAATTCTATTTTGTTATATATCTAAACAGCTCATATCTCATTTCTAATATTCCTAATATTATATAAAAACATATATTATAATAGAAATAAATTATAATATTTTATAATTTTGTATATATATATATATATATATATATATATATATATATATATATATATATATATATATATATATATATATATATATATATATATATATATTAAAAGAGAGAACATATAATAAGGAAGAAGGAGTTAATTCTTTACCTTCTCATTGTATGTTCTTTCTTTAATATCTTATATAATTGCGATAAATATGCTATATTTAACATATATATATATATATATATATATATATATATATATATATATCTATATATATATATATATACTCCTCTCTATATATATATATATATATATATATATATATATATATATATATATATATATATTAAGAGGTACAATACATATGAGCCGAAATTCCGGCCGGAATTTGACATTTTTTTCCGGTTCCGGTTTAAAGGCCGGAATTTTGAAAAAATTCGGCTGGAACGAGAATTACTAATTTGGTTCTGAAAAATTTGCTGGAAGAGAGATTTATTTTATATAACCCAGCACAGCCCATCTTTTAACAAAACGTAATGTCACCTTTGTGTAGCAGGTATTCATACAGTGTATTCACATACTTACACTATCAAATAAATGTTCCTCAAATACCTCAAAATATAGGATTATAGGATTGAAATTCACATTAAATTCAAATTTAATTGCCAAAACTATACACATATATATATATATATATATATATTCTCTCCTCTCTTCTCTTTCTCATATATATATATATATATGTTATATATGTTAGATATGTATGTATTTATGTATATATGTATGCTATGTATGTAATGTGTATATGTTTGTATGTGTGTATGTGTGTATGTGTACCTAATAATTACGCTAAGTTTCTTTTACTGTTATTTGTTATTACTAAATTTTGCTGTTATTGCGAGGTACTACTATATATATATATATATATATATATATATATATATATATATATATATATATATATATATATATATATATATATATATATATATCTCTATATATATATATATATATATATATATATATATATATATATATATATATAAAATATATATATATATATATATATATATATATATATATATATATATATATATATATATATATATATATATATATATATATATATATATATATATATATATATATATATAAAGTTAACTTTCTTTAAACACTTTTGAAAATATTGCTGAATTGTGGTGAAGTAAAAGAAAAACTGTTCACCAGTATTGGGCGATATTTTTAAACGTTTTTCCTCAAATATATTTCCTGCTTCTGAAAATGAAAATAATTTCTCTGAATATATGGAGGAGACTGGAAAGGAGAGTAATTTTTGGGCTAGTACTGCTATGTTTGGGAATTTAGCTTTGTTCACTTTCCACCAATTAAGGAATTCTTCTTTTCCCAGATTAGAAATTGATTTTTCTGGTAAAAAAAAATTCAATTTCTTTAAGAATTTCACCTTTTGAAGAGCCACTGATTTTTCTTTTTTTCCTTTTAACATTATAAAAACTAAGTAACTTTGCAGTAATTTCTTTTCTTAATGCTCCTGATGATTTTGAGGTACTTGGCAAATCTAAGTTTATTGTAGATAATGCTCGTTTCTGAAAATGACTCATCGCCTGAACCTTCTTCTGTACTGCTACTACTATTATCACTTTCTACCTTCAATTATTTGCATATTTCTTCAAGCATCCATTTGCTACTCAATTCTCTTATTTCATTAGAAAATAAAGTCAGTTAGTGTCTTGGGTCTACTACAGTATTTAAAACAATTATCTTGTTTTGATATATGTCTATTGATCCTTTCTCTTCCTTTTTATTCATAAATCTAAACTCTAATACCTTCTTCAGCTCTTCTTTATTCTCTCTGCTGTCATCCTCAGAGTTTGAGAGATATGCTGGAGAGCTCAAATATGTAGAATAATTGATGATATAATTGATTTTGCCTTATAGTTTCCGTAACCATGAGAAATGGTTGCAAAACTCTTAGAATTTTTTCAAGTATTTGCCATTTATTAGCGGTCAAAGCTTAAATGATTCATTGTTCTATAATATAAACTTGCAGAGGTCTTTTCAAACATTCAATTCTTTCTAGAATCAAATATGTGCTATTCCACCTTGTATTAACATCTTGAATTGGCATAAGATGTGGATCCAAGTCTCTTTGTATTATTTTAAGTTCATTACAGCTTAAAATTGGAAATGATTGAAATGTGTACAAACATTTCTACATTCTTTATTAAAATCACACACTGTTCACGAGAGAAGTCAGGCATCTTTAATAGAATTGGGGGTTGGTAAATAAAACAAAAGAAAAAACTTATTGTATCCTGCTAAATCAGTTCAAGTTTCATGTTATATGCTCCATCTCGAAGGGATCAAATGGATTATGTTAGAAGGAATTTTATTCGTCATAATTTCAAAACTCATAAAAGTGATTTTAATTCCAGAATGAGAACCTGGGAAATACTTGCAATTTACACAGTCCATTTTTCCAAACTCGCTGGTAAGTAGAGTGCAGTTAAAAGAAATAAATGAGTCGTTTGAATTATTTAGCTCTCTATATATCTTTAGTAAATGATATCTGATCAACCTTAGATAACTTCTCGAATACATGAAGTTGGTAACATTTTCTCTATAAAATATTTTCTACTAAGAATAAGATATTTTGTTTGAAGATGGGCAATAAGTTCTATAAATCCCTTCTCTTCCGTGACTGTGAATGGCTGGAACATCATTGCGATGAGTTCATTGTACCATTTGGGGTCATTGATATGCCAAATCTTTTTGGGGGAGTAACGCTCCTCAAAACTCACTTATTTCACGGCTTTTGTGGTTTCCCCTGTTCTAGAAAATACAAGACTATCCTTTTACTATTAAAATTTTGGACTTCAGATATTCTCTTCAATGATGATGTTCCATATGCTTTCATGAAGTGGCGTTGTACTAAGTATAAGATTTTATGTTGAAAGTTATATAAAATATTTTTTTTTCTTTATAGTTAAAGGAAAGTTCATGAGAAATTCCGGTTCGGCCGGAATTCCGGCCGGAATTTTTGTGATTCCGGCTAATTCCGGTTCCAGCCGGAACTGAAATTTCAGTTCGAACACCTAATATATATATATATACAGAGATGGGCAGTACCGCGATACATGTACCGGGTACTTGTATCGGGCGATACATTTTGTACCGGTATCGGTATCGCCAACACTGTTGCTAAAGTACCGATGTTTCATATATATATATATCTTTCTTTCTCTTTCTTTCTCCTCCTGTAATAACTGTGTGTGTGTGTGTGTGTGTAATGTGTGTGTGTGTGTATGTGTGTGTGTGTGTGTGTGTGTGTGTGTGTGTGTGTGTGTGTGCATATATACATTTAGATTTTATATATATATATATATATATATATATACTCACTCTATATATATATACTATATATATATATTCACTTCTTTCCGATCGCCAGTACATCTCGAGGTCTACTGATATACTTTCCTATCTTACTGTTTTATGGTTTCCGCCCTTACAGGAACTACGGGGAGAATTGCGTGGTGTCGCTTGACATATCCAAAGCTTCTGACCGGGTATGGCACGCGTCACTGCTCTCAAGCTCCCCTCCTTTGGGTTTCCCCCTTCTCTTTGCTTACTTATGTATAGTTTTTCTTTCAAATCGCTCAATATGGCAGTTGTCGAGGAGCAACTTCTTCAATCATGTCAATAATATAGTGATATTTCGCACGGTTCTGTCTTATCTACCACTTTATTTCTACTTTTCATTATTGATCTTCTCACCTGCACATCTAACTCAATTCTCATATGCCGATGACTCAGCCCTTCATTCTTCAACCCATTTCAATTCTGCTCCTTCTTTTACTTCTAGAATTGCCCTTTGTCTTAATCCTTTCAAATTCCATATTCTTACTGATCTGGACAGAGTTTCCTGCTGGAGTCATCCCAATTTGTAAATTCAGTTCCTAAAACTCAAATTCGCAGTCACTACAGATACCTTCTAACCTCATCTCTTTCGACGGTTCTTCCTGGCATCTTTCCTGTTTTGACAAATATAAGTATCCCTTGGCCTTAGCATAAACAAAAAAATTGTCTTGGAAACCTCACATCCCCACAACGGTTGCTAGGGCGGCCTCAAAGAAACTAGGAGTTCTGTTTAGACTGCGCGACTTTTTCCTCTTTCCAGTTGCTCCAGCTATACAATGATATCATCACCCTTGTATGAATTACTGCTCTCATATCTGGGGGGGGTCTGGTTTCACGGCTTTTGGATAGGGTCGACTCAAAGGCCCAAGAAGGCTTATAAACTGTTCTATTTTACTTTCCAGTTCACTTGACCCTGGATGATTCCAATATTTAGAGCTCTCTCTTTTATATAGGTATCCGCGGCTGACGGGTGGGCTGTACTCACGCGCACCTCCACTGCTTTACGTCGCCCTCAGCCAGCACTAGAGTTGCTGTGTCTGCACACATGGGGTTTGTGTTGGTCTTGTGGTAACTCCAGGCTAGCGCTGCGGTGCTTCCTTCTTTCCTGCCATCTGTTTGGTGGAATTCTCTTCCATCTTCTGTGTTCCTTCTGAATTTATTCCCCACTTCATGCGTCTGTCATCTGCGTTAGCTGTTGACTTCTGATTCGTGAAACACCTCATCCTTGAATAGGGCTCTGCCATTGAGTGGTGAGTGACAACTTCTTAAAATATATATATATATATATATATATATATATATATATATATATATATATATAAACCTATATATATATATTATTGCAACATATATATATATATATATATATATATTGTTTCATAATTCTCTCGTTCAATATATCATTTAAGTGAAACGTGTTCCAATATGTTTATTCCTGCAATCGTACATTCAAAATTTATGCCGTTCGGACTTCAGACTCGCAGTCTCTTATTGCAAGTTGATTGAAGGAGTTAGGCTTGTCAATTTGTTTGTAATTTTTATTTAATATTTTTTGAAGTTTTATTTTTCAAATTAACTTTAACAATGAGTAAATGTAACACTGAAAGTGATTCATTAGTTCCAAAAGATTCCGAAGAACATTTCAAAAAAATTAATGCAACAAACTGGTGTAAGTCCGAATTAATAACTTCTGGGAAATTTTTTGAACTTGCTCACTGTGACAGCAATTTTAAACTTTCGTTTCTATGCAAATTTCAAAATCTTTACCTTTGTTTAACTTTAATTTTTATACAATTTAAAAGTTACAGATGAAGAAGCACCGAATCGACATAAAAACTATATCAACAGTAATAGAATGTATTATGTGTATAACTATTTCTCGAAAAACTATTTATCATTTTTTGTTTATGTCTTCAAATGTACCGATGTATCGGATGTATCGGCGATACAATACCGAGTACCGGTATCGCCCAAACGTTTTTTCAAAGTACCGAGTATCGGTATCGCCCAAGAGAATTTACAAGTATCGATGTACCGGTATCGCCCAAGCAATTTTCATGTACCGTGCCCATCACTGTATATATATATATATATATATATATATATATATATATATATATATATATATATATATATATATATATATTATATTTTTATTTTTTTTTATATAATAACCTTAATATATATATATATATCTATAACTATTTATATATATATTTATATATATATATCCTCTCCTCCTCCTCCTCCTCTCCTCCTCTTTCTCCTCCTCCTCCTCTCTCGGCCCTCAGTCATCATGATGGTGATACTCAGATAATCCTCAATTTAATGATGATCATGGGTCAGGGTTCAAGATCATAAACCTCAGATATCCAAACATTTTTACCCATCATATCTTATATATATATATATATATATATATATATATATATATATATATATATATATATATATATATATATATATATATATATATATATATATATATATAATGAATTTCTGTGGTTCTATTTATTTCTTTTCCCAGTCATTACCCAGTTTGTCACCTGAAAACTTCCAAAATACAAACCATAAACACTTCAACTCTTGTGAATCTAATGGACTCCATCCCTTGCAAATCTTTCTTCATGAACTTTGTTTTCTGAAAAGCAAGGTTCCTCAACTATGTTAACACATATGGACTTACAAATACATTCCTGACCAGCACCTATTCTAGATACAATTCCAGAAATCATACTCCTACTTCCTTTCAGTTGTTGAACCATTTTTCTATATTCTAATAATAGGTTTTCTTCTGATCTATTATATCATATATCATTTGTCCCCACATGAACTATTAAAATTGCAAACTCATTTTTATCAGATATACATCATGGTGATACTCAGATAATTCTCATCTATCCTTATAGTCTCGCGCAGGGCCCTTCTCATAATAACTACATTTAAGAGACTGCCAAAATAGACATTTTTGGAAGAGATTATCAGAGAAATACATTTTAGAGGAAAACAAATCATTTTGAAACTAAATATCTTATGTCTAAATAGCACTATCCCCTATGGTTTGAATTGCACCAAAGTCCACTGTGAGAGCATTAGAACGGGTTTAGAAACAGTGATGAGTAACTGGTTATTAATCATCTAGGAATATTTTTTTAAACCAGTTACAAAAAAATTAACCGATTAATCATTACCTTAATCCAAAGAAATAACATTATGATAAAAAGAACATGATTGGAAGGTTTTTGAAAGTAAAGAAATGCATCCCCCAAGAATCCTAGAGTGAGTCGATCTAAAGAGACATCTGATGCTGAATGGAGTACTCAGCAAAATCTTATGCATATTCTTTACCCCATTGAAATAGTTCTTAAAATTATATTTATGGAGAAGACAAATGTACTCCTCCAATTTTGATCAATTTTGTTGCCATTCAATTATATCAGTCTATTGGAACGATATTCTTCAAGGAGGCAAAATGAAGCTCTTGCTCTTACACCCTATCTCCATAACTTAGAATTGATGCTGGATGATCCTATTTTTCCTACTACTACACTGCATGAATTAAGAAATGTGACGAGCAAACTTTTGAAAGATTATGCACAGAATCTCATGAATCCAAAGATGAAGAAATTATGTTTTGTCATTTGAAGGTGGTGAACAGAATTTGAGCAATCAAGCAGAAAATGAAGAAGATTCTTTATTAAAAGAATATAGAAGTTACTTAGAAACTGTAAATTCCATGTTCAAAACAAATGTTAAAAATGTCAATATCATGAATGTTACAGGAACAAGTGAAAATATGGAAAAGCTATGTGAATTTAACAAAAACTGTAAAAAGCAACTAATATCGAAGCAGAGAGAGGCTTCTCAGGGGTGGGCATATTCATAACTAAAATAAAATCACATTGTGCGAAAAATCAGTAGAATCATTGTGTTTTTTCAAAGATTATTTTTATTATTTGGGAATAGTATTCAAATTAACTGTTAGTCATATGCTATTAAACTGTAAATCAAAGGAAATAAAAAAATAGAAGAATTTATTTTTATTTTTTAAGATGCTGCTGTAAAATGAGCATTTTATTTTTCGTACTGAATATTTATTGCAAAGAAAATTTTTAATTTCCTTTTCCTTATAAAATTTTAAGCTTTGAAAAGGAATGGTTAATCTGTTAATAACCAGTTAAAATTTTCAAAGGCAGTTAATAACTAATTATAAGTTTTATGGTTAATTATAAATATTGCATTTCCAATATAAACCTTCTTCCTTTTAAACCTCCGCAAGGGGTGGTTTATATCAAAAAAGCTACGATTAGTCACAAGATATATAATTTTCATAAAATGTCTATCATTAAACATTATTTCAAAAAGAAAATGAAAGTGAAAAATTTCAAATTGCCTTATTGAACTGTAACTGTACAAACATCAATTTTGAGTGAAGTATATTTAGTTGATATTTCATTCCATTTTCTCATAGCAGAATTTATTTTAGAAATTCTCAAAGCTTCTATAGTTACCCTAGAAGAAAATTTGTAATGCAAAATTGTTAAAAAGGTTGTGGATATGAAGAATATTTAAAAACGTGTCTCAATTGCTTGATAAACTTTCATGAAACTCTTGTAATATTGGTGAAGCTACGGAAGTAAGGAAAAATTTAGAAAGTACGCTTCCAGATGAAATTCCAAATGATGCTCTTTTTAACATGTAGCTTTCAAAACAGACTGGGCAAGCACTAACATCAACCTGTGAGTATAGCTAACAAAGTTGGAGGAAAGGAATAGGCTCAGATATATTTGACAAAAAACATGTCATTTAAATATAAGGCACAAGTCAATATTTACTCCATTTAAATCATTTTTTTTATACAAAAACACAAAAGGCTGATTCTCATGCTTGGTGATCATCATTAATGCATATCTTGGACGTGGGCACAAAGAAATTAGTATCAAGATTGCATAGAACAATTGCTTCATCAGCTGATGTAGGAAGAGTTATTTTTGCAAAAAAAAATAGTTTTTATTTATAAAATTTGCAGTAGGGAAGCTGATATTAATAAGTAATTTTTGTTTTTTCAAATTATTAATTAATTAATGTTATCTTCATTAATGGTAATATATAATTAATTTGTAGACACTGAACCTCTGTCCCTTGACCTACTGAAGTAGGGTCTTGGTCAAGGAAATTGAATTATATGTATTTTCCTAACCAAGTGGATTGGAGGGCACATTATCAAGCCCTGCTTCAACTCAACGCATTTGGAAATTCTAGCCACCGTTGATGTGGCTTGGAATTCATATATATATATATATATATATATATATATATATATATATATATATATATATATATATATATATATATATATATATATATATATATATATATATATATATATATATATATATATTAATATATATTACAGTTAACACCACCGCTCACGGGCAGAGCCCTAATCTAGGAGGGGTTTGCTCAATTTTTAAGTCTGAGCAAGATGGAGCCAAGAAGAGAATAGTTCACACTCACACGACCGACCAGTGACGAACATGGGTATCTCGCTTAGTTGGGCGAGTGCTCTACTGCTGAGCTACCAGACGCTATTTTAGTGCTTGGTCCATTTCTTCTTGACCCATACGAGCCGACTCCGCCAAATGTCCATTCTTCTTATAATAAATAACTAAATCCAAAATAATGTTGGTCCATTTATTTTACTTAACTTTTATTATATCAAAAAGAACCAAGAATTAAATTTTGTTGCTCCTCTGTTAATTAAAATAGATTTTAATTTTGATTAAATTTTATTGAAAAATTTATTTGCCATTTCTTTTTCTAAAGAGATTTTGCACAGCCTGATCAAATGTTTTCTCAGAAACCATCTCCTTCCCCAGCACTCAAACTTCCAATCCCTCGTTGCCAGCTCTTGTGTTTCTTGGTTCTCTTCTCTAATTCCTTTCTTCTGAATCTTCTTTCTTTTTCCATTCTCTTTTCAATGCGTCCGCTCTCGACCGCAGTCGACTTATATATATATATATATATATATATATATATATATATATATATATATATATATATATATATATATATATATATATATATATATATATATATATATATATATATATATATATATATATATATATATATATATATATATACGTCTCATATATATATATATATATATATATATATATATCCTGTAAAGTTTGCGTGTTTGAATATGAATTTCTGCTAAAGTTGAGATAGATGCAG
>JABUQX010011533.1:0-5000 GCA_015478945.1 Trachelipus rathkii | reverse complement strand
ATAATATATAATATAATATAAAAATATATAAATATATATAATAATATAAAATAGTATATAATATAGTATATATATATTATAATATATATATATATATATATATTATATATAATATAAATAATAATATATATATATATATATATATATAATGATATACGGGATAATAATATATATATATATAATATATATATATATGATATATATATTATATATATATATATATATATTATATATAATAGTTATATATATATATATATATATTATATATATATATATCTTAGATATCTAACAAAATAATTTTTGTTATAGGAATGTTTTTTTAAAAAAAAATACCAAAAAAATTTATCCTAAAATTAATAAAAAAAAATCTTCCTCACTTAACTTTTGAATGGTTTCTAACACTTGACCCTACCTATCTCATCATCTAACCAAAATTAAAATCTCTAGTTCATGTAGTGTTCAATCAACATAAAAATATAGCTTTATTCAAATCATACATATATATATTATATATAATAATATATATATATATATTATATATATATATATATAAATATAATATATATATATATATATATAATAATATATATATAATATATATAATATATATATATATATATCGGGCGGCTCGTGGCCTGGCTGCAGGTTTGCGCAACCACCATTTTATACAACTAGCAGCTAGTTGCAATTTTTTATTTTTTCTTTAATTTTTTTAATAGAATCTTAGACTAAAGCTATAGCATATTTTTAACTTAACACTCCAATGATTTATTATTTAATGAAAAAAAAACGTCATCAAATTTTGGTTAGATGAATAGCTATTATTCAATATGATTGTTGCACACACTTTACAACCCATGCCCTATACATTTTAGAGAGGATGTGTGTGCAAAATGTCTGGCGTTAAACTTATACCTGCAACTTGTGGTGCAGATTGAAGAACAACCGCTTGCTTTTCTTTATATTTGTAAATACGAAACAATTTTGCAAACATTAGCGCTCAAGACGTTTAGTTGTGAAAACCTGTTTTTTTGAAGAAATGTAACAAAATTAATTTTAAGAATCTTTACGAAAACATTTATTGAAGCTCGTCCTATTATATCCTCCGTTGTTGGTTCTCGGGTAGCGTTTTGTGAAGTTCTTTTTACCTTATTTCTACAGTTAAATTTGGATATGAACATAAAAAGGGTTAGCGGAAAATTATCATTTCAGCATAATTGGAAATGTAAAATTCATTAATACAAGTCCTCATTTGAATAAAACCCATTGCCCAAATGATCAACGAGCATTAAATTTCAAGCTGTAAAAGTTTGAGGGTGCTTGTCTTCTACATTGTTAAAACACGGATTTAGTATTTCTTTTAAGGTTTCGAGAAATATTCGAGAGTAAGAAAAGCATAGAATGTTGTTATATCTCATTCTTGACTCTCACTCTCTCAAAAAAAGGCACGAAGAAGGTGAATTTAGGGAACAATTTTGCGACTGGTAATCAGTTTTACTCAAGGTTAGGGATCTTAATGTTGTATTGGAAGCGTTTTTAATGAAACTTCAAGTATTTGTTTATTATAACCGTAGTAATATTTCGTTTGATTAGTTGTTGTAAAACCTGTGTTCGGTTCTCAAAAAAAATTTATACTTTCTAGAAGGATAAACAACTTTTATCTTTAAATGGTGCTGCGTTCACATTACAAATTTAAGAGATCTCCCTTAAGAACGGAGGGAACATAGCGAATATTTCCCGCATATCAGTATTTTTACAACATTGATGAAATTATTTATTAAAATCTATTTAGGAAAATTGAGGTTGCTTTTAACGGCTATTGTTGAATATATCCTGAGCACTATTTTTGAAAAAAATACATGTGTTTCACTTGAAAATGCTAGTTTCATTAAAAACGACAAAAGAAAGATCTGAAAAAAAAGTTAATATATTTTATTGTAACATATTTTATAAGTGATGTCTGATAATAATTTTGACATTTTTAATAGAAAATTTCAATATTTGTTTTATGTAATACCTATAAGTATATATTTTACTTAATTTATATTGTGAAAAACCTTAGTTTTAAATAAATAAAGATATATAAACTTTCTAAAATTACGTCATTTTCTTTATAAATTTTCACATTACAAATATTTAGACTCTTAAAAGTACGAATTTTTCCTAAATTTCAAACATTTTGAAATTATTTGGATAAATTTATTTAAAAATTGAATTGAAATATGATATGATTTTCAGCAGTACATTTGAAAATTAATAAATTTTGATTATGTTTTTCATTGGAGAGTAATGAAATTTCTAAATAAAAGCAGAAAGATTGAAATTTATTAATTGTTGATTATTTGTTATTATATGTACTTAATAAATTGAACTATATCAGTTTTTTAATGAAATTTCAATTTAATGATTTGTATTTTAATAAGGTAATATATTATACAATTAATATTCATTAGCTATGTGTATATTAACTTTGATTTTTAATAATAAAAATGTTTACTTCTAAATATTACTTGCTTTTCATTAAATTTTTTCACAATTACAAAAATTTAGAACTCATTTAAAAAGTTACGATTTTACCTACTAAATTTAAACATTATTTTATATTAGGATATTATTTCGGTAATTCTTAAAATTGAGTTTTTTTTACGGATTTTCGTCTTTTGAAAAGATAATGTGTTTTCGATTGAAAATGTCTATTTCAAAAAGCAAAGATAAAGCGAGGAATTTTATTAATAGTTTTAGGTTTTCTTAAATTGACGTTTTTAATGAAATTTCAATATTTGTGTTTTTGGATATACCTAATTATTATGTCAGATATCAAATTAATGTGAACAAACCTGAGTTTTTATATAAATAATAGAATTACTGAGACTGCATGCCCAACAATTACGCTTGATTTCTTATATAATTTTCACATTACCAAAATTTTATAGAACCTCTTATATTATGACTTAAAAAGTATACTAATTTATTTCATTAAAATTTCAACATTTTGAAATTAATATTATTTTGAAGATATAAATCTGTAAAATTATGAGTATTTTATAACTAGAGGTATTTTCAGCATTGTTAAAATAAATAATGTGTTTCATTGAAATGCAATTTCAATAAACAGAGAAGAGATTATATTATAGATTAGATTAGTTAGAATATAATAGAGGTTGTTATTGAGTTATTAATTGAAAATTTCAATTATATTTGTTTATTATTATTATTATATTACCATAATTTTCTATTAGTTGATGGAAAATAACGATCTGTTTTAATAATAAAAATGTTAACTTCTAAAATTACCACATTTTCAGTTTTAAAATTTTTTAAGTACGATTTAGAATTTTTATAAAATAGTTTTTAGATTTTTATAAATGTGACATATATAATTTCAAATTATATTATGAAATAATATATATTAATATTATATTAATATTATATTTTTATATATAATATATATATTAATAGTTAGTATGTTAATAATCTAAATATTATGTAAGTGATATATTAGGGTTTATATTTTATAACGTATATTTCAGAGCATTTAGAAAATAAAATATTAATAAATGTAATTAATTTATGTATTTTATATATTTGAAATTGCAATTTCAAAAAAGCAGAAGAATAAAGTGTAGAATACTTTTTAATTTAATAGTTTTTTAAGATTAGTGGTGGACACTAAATTGACCTTTTTTTTAATTGAAATATTCAAATAATTATAGTTATTCATATAATACCGAAATATAGTTTGCGCGGATTTAGTTGGAATAACCTGTATTTATAAAAAAATATAAAACACGTGGTCTTTTCATAAAATTGTACAAGTTCTTTTCCTTTTCCATCTAACTTTTCATAAAATTTAATACAATTATACACACATATAGATTATTCTATCCCTCAATGATTTTAACCCTCTCTTCTTCCTCTCTCTCTCTTCAACGATATCCGTCTCTCTTAAAAGTCCTCATTTTTCCCTACTCTCCTTCTACATTCCTTCTTCAACATTCTTACAATCTTCTCTACTTTTCTCTTTCGCGGTTTCAATCTTATATAACTGATCGGTTCTTCTTCTTAATCGGGTCTTCTTCTTTCAGCATCTCTCTTGACTCTTATACATCTCTCCCTCTCAATTAATGTTTCGTTTCTTTCCTATCTGATCTTCTGCTCTCTTCACAATCGCCGTTCATTTTTCAAATAAGTTTCCTAGACAACGTATCTGCTCGTCCTGTCTTCCCCTGATTAATAGGTTTTAAAGGACATTGCACCTGTTACATTTGTTATAAATTATAAAACTATGATCAGTGTATAGTAATGAAATTTCCATAAATTATATTAGTTACCTATCTAAAATTGAGTGAAAATATCAAGTAAAATACTTAGTTCTGAGTAATTAGAGAGATAATCGCGTAACTAAAAAGCCTGTTTTGAGTAAAAAATTTTAACTTATCTAATAGCTACAATTGGAGAAATATATAAGAGATGCTTTTTTCTTAAATGTTCACAATTAAACAAAATGATATAGAAACTGCTTAAAAGTAGTACATTATTTACTTAAAATATATAATCGACATGTTAATAAATATTTGAGATTGAATTCTTAAATAATATAGTGAAAAAGAAAATTAATAGGAAAAAGACAATTAATCTTCCAATTAATTTCACATAATTAAGCAATATTTGAGTAAAAAAAATAATATTTGATAGATAATCAATTGTTATCAAATTAGATATGCAATTCAAAATGAGCAATAAGTATATTAAATAGAGAATTTTATATATTATAAATTTAGATTTTTAGGTTCCGTCTTAAATTGACGCGTGTTTTTATATTGAAGTGAATAATTTTCAAATTATATTTGTAAGATATTTTTTATAAAGTAGAATAAAAAATAAAGAATTAATATAAACTCCAATAAGTGAAGAAATATAATGATTCAGATAATAGTTGTGAAAAACGCTGATTTTATTGATAAAAAAGAAGAGTCATCTCTTTAGTACACTCTCTCTGC
>JABUQX010011532.1:0-25899 GCA_015478945.1 Trachelipus rathkii | reverse complement strand
TGGTGGGATAACCAAACATGGTCAAATTGGTGCTCCTTGGCTTCCCTGTAGTGGGACAAAAAATCATTTTGCATTTACTCAATGTCTAGGGGGCCCAACTTTAGTTTTTTTAAAAGGGTTTTGACATCGTTTTTTTACTATTTTTAAGTTATGAATTTTATATGCTTTGTTCTTCAAAATTTGGTTTTAATACTAATTGAGAGCTATTTCTGTCTCATTTCAGATCCAGACTATTCGACGTTTGAGATAAGTCCTGTTGGTGCAGTGTTTATTACTATTATTGCAAGACGTATCATGGCATGTGCAACAAAGCATAAAGACAGGCATGCAATATTCGGTTATCCACAACCACTTGTCGAAAATCAGCTACCACTGGCTGAGGATGTTTTTAGAGCCTACAAGTTCCATCAAGTAGTCAACAAAGATGCCAGTGTTACTCATCTAGCAAAGTTAGTGGCAACAGAAGTTAAAGGCATATACAATAAAGCAGGCATTCCAACAATAGAATTGAAAGTGTTATAGTGAAAGTGAAGAGACTAATAGTGAATGTCAATGATTTGATGAAATATTCAAGAAATAAACAATCTTCTCTAACATATCAAGATAAAATAAAATCATTTTCTCGTCTATTCGACATTAGCGCTTGCAAGTGTGTTCATAATGGTATAGTTGAACGTAATCAATGTCAATGTCCCAATGAAAAGAAAATCCCTGTATTGGAATGGCAATTTTGGCTTGATTAAAACACTTCAAGACGCATGATAATAGGAAAGGTGGACAAGGAAAGAACAGAGAAAAACATGAAACTTCAGGAAAGGAAAAGGAAACGGGCTGACTTTGAAAGTAAGATTGAGACACAAAGATACGCAAAATTGTGTAAGCTTCAGTTGAATTATTTCAGCAAGTGAGGAAGGATGTGCTAGAAGGAATCATTTTCCCTTTAAGATCAGAAGAAATTGGAAGAATGTCACCATCAAAATAGAAACCAGTATCCTGAGTTGCTGTAAAGCATTAGAGAGGACAAACTGTGAGCAATAGAGATGCATGTCTCATAGTTAATGCTGCCTCAAGGACCTCGGACTTCTGTCACCAAAAAAACGTTGTTGATCCAAGTAAGTTACAACGCCAAAGAAAATACTGGAGAGACAAACAGTCAGAGGAGCATTTGCTGCAACACAGAGGTATGGTCTGCATTGGTTTCGATGAAAAAAATTTCCTCCACCATGGCAAGTTCGCTGCTTTGATAAAAAGGCAGCTAAACGTCAATCTCAACGCCACTTGTTTTCCCAATTATATATATATATATATATTATATATATATATTATATATATATATATATATATATATATATATATATATATATATATATATATATATATATATATATATATATATATATATTATATATATATATATATATATAGGATATATATATATATATATATATTATATATATATATATATTATATATATATATATAATATATAATATTATATATATATATATATATATATATATATATATATATTTATATTATAGTATATAATATATAATAATATATAATTTGATCAAGAACGGAGGCGAAGATGGTGATTGATTGATTGGATTTGGAAGTTGGTGTAATAAAGCGATTTATAGAGGGTATAGTTCCAAGGGATTGGAGCAGAGCAGCGGTAATAGTACCCTTATATTAAGGTGAGGGAGAAAAGGGGAACTGTAGCAAAATTATAGGGGAATAAGTTTACTGAGTGTTGTAGGGAAGAGATATGCTGGTATTTTGGTCGAAAGAGCTGCGTCGAGTGATCTGAAGGACGATGGTTAAGAACAAGGTGCCGTTAGAGGAGTGGTTAGGGATGTGTGGATCAAATTCTTTACATTGAAAACAAATGATTGAGAAAAATGAGGAAGAAGAAGAATAAATTGTATTTTAGGTTTTATGGGATTTGCAACAGGCGTATGTAGGGTTTATTAGGGAAGCGTTATGGCAGGTGTTTAGTGATATATGTGTTGTGGTAGCCTTCTGAATGATATCAAAAGTATGTATGACGATAGTAAGCGTGTGTAAGAGAAAAAATGGTGTCAATGGTGATTGTTTTAGGATTAATAGCGGAGTAAGACAGGGTGTGTGATGTCTCCTTGGTTATTCATTATGTATATGGTATGGGTTTATGCAAAGAATTCGAGGGTGGGGATGGCAGGAAAGATAGTGTTAGAATGGGGAGGAATGGAGAGGAGTGGGAGGGTGCCCGTACTATTATAGCGGCATGATTTGGTTTCTGTGTGGCGAATCTGAAGAGAGTTTGAGGAGGGGGGATTGGTAGAAGAGATTTGCAGGGGTGTTAAAAGGAGGGTGGCTTGAAAAGTAAACGTGGATAAGAGTAAGGTTATGGTTGTGAAGTTTGAGGACACTCCTCGTTGAGTTATGTTAGATGGTGAGCGGCTAGAACAAGTGTCTGAGTTTAAATATTTAGGGTATATGTTGGATGAAACAGGGAACGCGGATGATGCAGAGTGTAGAGGAAAGTTGTGATGCAGCGGAAGGTGGCTTGGTGCAATTTTAAATTCCGTTGTGAATGGCAAAAGGGACTAAGTACTTGAGTGTGCTAGGGTCTTACATGAGGTATGTTGTTACCTTGTTTATTATGTAGTGAGACTATGGTCTGAATAAGAAGTATAGATCTAAAGTTCAATGTGTTCAGATGGACCCAATCTTAGGGGTGTGCTAGGTGTGAGAAGAAGTGTAAAGAGAGGATATGAACGTATTAGAAGAGTGGTGTGGTGTGAGAAAGGGGGTAAATGAAGAGAAAAAATGAAGTATGTGAGATGGTTTGGTCATTGGAAAGGATGAATGATATCGGTTGGTTTAAGCGGATGTATAGTGGTGAAGGTGTGCTGTTGGAACTGACCGGCTGGGAGACCGAAGAGGAAGTGGATTGAGTCGGTGAACGAAGGTCTTGAAGGAGAGGAAATGTGAGTTTGGCAGAGGCGAGAAATAAGGTGCATAATAGGAGAAGAGAATGGCGGGGTTTTATATGGGGGCATGGTTGTGGCCCACCTGGGCCAGGGGATGGAACCCCTTACATTGACGATTTACCATAGTGAGGGTCCGTCGCAATCTCCCCTTGATGCTCTAGGGTGGATTTATCTGTCTGTGACAAGCTCTCGCTAATTAATGGTACAGAGGGGCGGTAAGGTTGGGCTTTCTTTTCGACGTTTGCGTCATGTTCTCCTACTGCTTTTTCTTTTCCGATGTTGTACAGCACCTTTACCCCCAATCTGGGGGCAAAGAGGAAGGTGAAGAAGAAGAAAGAAATATATATATATATATATATATTATATATATATATATATATATATATCATAATATATATTATATATTATAATTATATATATATATATATATATATATATAAAATAGGAAGCCTTTATATAGAATCTTGTTAATAATTTAGAAGGAAAGTCACTATTTAATAATTTACTTAGCACAAATTTTCGTTTCTTTTCTGAAACCTCATTAAGTGCTGGGTGTTGTAAGACTAAAATTAAATTTAATATTAACAATAGAAATCTAAAAAGTAATTTATATTTTAGATTTAAGATTTTTATAGAAATTAGTGGAGTTCAAAATGTTTTTTAGAGTGCAGGGTTCACACTTTCTGGAAAGTCAGGGGAAAAAAAATTGGTCAGGGTAAAGTCAGGGAAAAGTCATGGAAATTCCAAAAAAGTCAGGGAAAATTTTAAAATTTACCAAACATTTGAAGAATGATCTGGACCAAGTTACATATTTTTGATATATTTTTTTTCCTTACTTTATAATTGTGGAATAAGAGATGTATTTGATGTATTTGATAAGTGAATGAAAAGGATGGGGGAGGAATGACATTCCATAAATCTACTTTCTATCCTGTTTCTTCTATTTTGTTCACTATTACCTACTATTTTTCCTATTCTGTTCGCTAGAGTTTATGTTCCAAGTTCATCCTTCCGATGGAAGGTGATTGGTATATGGATTGTGTTTTAGACTGTATGACTTATGACTTATCTGTTTATATCTTTTTCTTTTTAGGGAATTATACTTTTTTGAGGTGCTTTTTTTTTGAGGTTTCACGAAGTGATTTTTGATTTTATGTGTTGCAGTTGAAGCGTATTTATTTATAAAAATGACTTCAAGTAAAAAAAAAGCTTAACTTAACGACCAGTGGTTGGACGTCAAACTGAACCTTGGTTCATTTCTGTTCACAGATTTACAATGTCTCGTACTTAATATTATGGAAAGATTTCTTAAGTCCAGTAAAATGCCTGCTACAACCAACAACTAAGCTTTTGCATTAGATTTACATGACAAACTTGAATTCCAGACTGTGCAAATCAAAAATGACAGAAAAGATATTAGAAAGATGCCCTCTGAATTACAAGCCTGTCCAATGGCTCTCATCATTGGATCCAAGTATAGTTTTTTCATCAGCCAAAACAAGGGAAACAAAGATTTGATTTATTGCTAGAGGCATTGTACAAAAACCGAATCACAGATTCTGTTGCTGAGAAAGCAAAAAGCACAATACACTCTACTTTGCAGTGAAGCCCATTCTACCTTGAAATTTTAAAATTCAAAATATTTTGGATGGTGATTGTCCTTCTAGAGACTTGATGAGTTTTTTTCTTCTATAGCACCTGAGAATCAATGTTATGCGGAATTGTGGCAAATTATTAAATTAGGACTGATATTTTCGCATGGAAATGCGACAGTGGAAGGAGGGTTTTCTATTATAGAAGGTGGAGGAATCAGTCTACTCGACCTTCTATCTTCGTGATTGATTAAACTTTTAAAAAGTATATTATATTTAATATTATATTTCATATAAGTAATGTTTATATTATGTAACACAGGAGAAGTATAGTATTTATATTTTAGTATGTTTTAATCAGATTAGGCTGGGTTATTAATTATTTAAGAAAACATTAAATCAAGAATAAATTATAAATAATAAAAATATAAAAAAAAATGATATAATATTTTGCAGGTTATGGTATACAATTCTAGTTAATATCTAATTACAAGAAATCTTCAGTATTATCAACATATGTAAATATTTTGTAGATATTTGCCTTATTGATGCAAGAATATTACAAATAAAGATTATTGTAAGATATTGTTTTGGTATTGTTCTAACCAAATTAAGTTGATGATATAAACGATATCCAAAGAGGTTGTCGAGATAAAATATCTTACAGTTAAGATGTTTGATCATACAGGCTTGATGATATGAAACTAGACAATAGTTAACTAGAATCATATAAATGCTAGAATCATACTAAAAACTAGAGCCACTTCCTTCGGCTAATCCAATGATGCAATTATATGAACATTATGGTAATATCTTAATAATTAAAAATATCTAGAGTAAATGAAAGGTTACTTAAAGATTCCTTAATTTGTATTAAAAGTCTAAAGCAAATAAAACTTAATTACAAATTCCCTGTCTGTGGGGAAGAAGAAAAGAAAAATTAGTAACGAAAATAAATGATTAGGTAAGTTAGGAAATGACTAAAAGAAACTACAAGAACAGTGTACGGAAAAGCAAAGAGAACTACAAGAAGTATAGTAGAAGAACTGCCGACAGAGTCGGTCTCAAAGGAGAACGTAACAAGGGTGTTACGGCTCAACAACAAAACAAACAATAGGAATGGGCAGACCCCTAGGAGGCTCCTAAGGATCCTTTTACAACCTATCACAGTTAAACAAAAATAGCTAATAAAGATTAAAGAACACTTAACAGGATCCTTAAGATTAACCTCAATACAACACACAACCAACAACCTCAACAAGTCAGTGCCGACGGGCGAACCCCTACAGTACTCCCCCTAGAGATGATGGCAGGGTCAGAGGACAGATCACAAAGGATACCTTTGAGGTGCCCGAATGGGCCTGCCATATCTCGAAAAGGTGCAGGGCTGAGCCGGAAAACAAACCTGAAGAGGGGTACTTCGAGGTATCCGTCGTAAGGCAGACTTTTTAGGTTGAGGCGCCAGTCGTGAGTCGGAAGATTGAGGTACGATACTGGAAGTAGGAACCGATGGGAAAGGTAAGACGTCAGGAAGACTTGAAACTGGAGGTAATGAAGAAGAAGAAACCGGAACGGTAGATTCAGGAACCGGAGTATGTGACACAGGAAGAAAAACACCCGGAGAAGGAGGAACAAGATCAATGTCATCCGACAGTTCTGATTCCAAAAAGGCAGGTTTCAGTCGATCGATAGAAATGACTTCCTCTCTACCTGGTCGTTGGACAGTAAAGAATTTTGGTGAACGTCGCAGGACTGGAAAGGGACCTTCGTACTTGGGTGAAAAAGGCCTTTTATGACAGTCAATGCGAATGAAAACATGAGAACAAGAAGTAAGGTCAGAAGGAATATAAGAATGGATTGTTGTAGAACGAGTCGGAGTAGGTTTCCATGAGGAAGCACATTTCTTTAGACCAGAAACGTAGGAATTAGGATCAACAGGAAGAGGAACTAGTGTGTTGTCAAAGAACTCACCAGGAAGACGAAGGGTGGTTCCATAAACCAGCTCTGCAGAAGTGGAGTTGAGATCTGATTTAAGGGAGGACCGAATTCCTAAGAGAACTAATGGCAACGCTTCAATCCAATTCTCATGTTCCATGGCACAAGCAAGGGATGCTTTTAATTGACGATGGAACCGTTCGATAATTCCGTTCGAGACAGGATGGTAGCTGGTGGTGCGCACTCGAGAAGTGCCTAGGAGTGTCATAAGGTCTTTAAAAAGAAATGACTCGAACTGTCTGCCTTGATCAGTGGTGACGGTGGAAGGCACACCAAAACGCGAGATCCAATGAAAGACAAAAGCTTTCGCAACAGTCTCGGCTTTGATATCCGGAAGTGGAATAGCTTCCGGCCACCTAGTAAAGCGATCAATGCAGGTGAGAGATAAGAAAATCCCTCTGAAGGAGGAAGCGGCCCGACAAGGTCAATATGAACTTTATCGAAACGTTCCGAAGGAGGAAGGAATTTTCCAAGAGGAGCTTTGGTGTGTTTATGGACCTTGTGTTTTTGGCAGGAAAAACATGCACGGGTCCAATTTTTCACATCAGAGTTGATGCCAGGCCAAACAAAACGTGAAGAAATTAACTTTTGTGAAGCCTTTACTCCAGGATGTGATAAAGAATGTAAGGTAAGAAAAACAATTTTGCGAAAAGACTGTGGAACTAAAGGACGAGGAGAACCTGTTGAAAGGTCGCAAAGAACTGGTTTGGACACATTCGGAAGCGTAATTCGTCTCAGTTGGAGAGATGTGTCGTCTGAGAGCGAAATACTTTCTGATTCCTGAGCCTCGACCAAAGCTTCGTAATCTAAAGATGTAAGTGGTGAGATGGAATCCACATGAATTCGTGACAGAGCATCCGCAGTATCGTTGTCCACTCCTGAAATGTGCCTTATATCAGAAGTAAACTGGGCGATGTACTCCATATGTCGAGCTTCACGCGGATTATGCCGTTCATGACGTGATTTAATGGCAAAAATTATCGGTTTGTGGTCGGTCAGAACATGGAATTCCCGACCTTCCAAGAAATACCTAAAATGCCGGATCGCTTTGTAAATGGCGAGGAGCTCACGGCTGAAGGTACTATACCGGGTCTCAGCCGGTTGGAGTTTTTTAGAGAAAAATGCAAGGGGAACCCAATGCTCGTTTTGAAGCTGCTGTAGCACTCCCCCTATAGCAAAATTGGATGCATCGGCCTGTATACGAGTCGGTGCGTCCTCTTTAGGATGCATAAGGAGAGTACTGTCCGCAAGAGCATTTTTCGTGGCAATAAATGCCTCACGAGTTTCCGGCGTCCAAGGAATTTTGGTGGACAACCCTCGCTTCTTGGGCTTAATAAGAGAAGATAGTGGTGCAAGTAAAGCGGCTGCCCTTGGGATGAACCGATGGTAAAAATTAACCATTCCCAAAAACTGTCGAAGGTTTCGCTGAGTTTCGGGGAATGGAAAATCACGTATTGCAGAAACACGGTCTTCGAAAGGTGTTATGCCTTCTGCTGTAACAGTGTGGCCTAAAAATGTCAAAGAGGAAACTCCAAAGACACATTTATCGGCGTTTATTCTGATACCATACTCATTTAGACGGGTGAAGACAGCTTTGAGATGGTCTTCATGCTCCTCTGCTGAAGTACTGGCTATCAGAATATCGTCGATATAAACCCAACAAAAGGGTAGGCCTCGAAGTACCGTGTCTATGAAACGTTGGAACGTTTGGGCGGCATTCCTCAATCCGTATGGCACACGAAGATACTCGAATAACCCAAAGGGCGTTATCACCGCCGTCTTTGGGATATCCTGAGCGGCCACCGGGATTTGATGAAATGCTCTCACTAAGTCGATTTTGGAGAAAATAGTGGAGCCATGAATATTAGAGTTGAAACTCTGGATGTGCGGGACTGGGTACCGATCTGGGACAGTAACACCATTAAGGGCACGGTAGTCTGAGCACGGACGCCAATCCAGAGAGTTTGGTTTAGGGACCAAATGAAGAGGGGATGCCCAAGCAGATTTAGAAGGACGGACAATCCCTAATTCAAGCATATGCTCGAATTCTGCACGTGCCGCTCGAAGTCTGTCAGGAGCGAGACGCCTAGCACGAGCAGAAACTGGAGGTCCTGTTGTTTCAATATGATGTTGCACATCATGTTTGACAGGCAGTAGAGAAGAACAAGGACGAAGAAGATCAGGAAAATCTGAACGAACCATATTAAGAAAAGGATTAGAAATGTCAGAATTGACAACGGAAATGGAACCTAACGTGAAAACTTGGAGAACACCAGACACCTTAAGGTCGGTATTCCCGTCGAGCAAACGTCGATTCCTAATATCAACCAAGAGGTTGAAATGCTCTAAGAATTGGGCACCTAGGCATAGGATATGCCACATCTGCAACGATGAATACCCAACGGAAAACTCGGCGAAGGCCAAGGTCTAGGGAACAGGACCGTTCACCATAGACCTTAATGGACGTACCATTAGCTGCACGGAGGGTAGTGTCAGTAGGAGAAAGAGGAAATTTTGAAGACGAGGCTGGTAGTAAAGATACTTCCGCTCCGGTGTCGACTAGAAAACGCTGGCGGGTGGTGGGATCGTAAATCATCAGCCTTGAGTTGTTCACTGTAGCCACCTCAGCTGCTGATTCCGCTGATTGGCTTACGAGTTTCCCAGTTGGGAATTTTGGGTAGTAAGCAAATGGGAATTAGTGCACGGAATGGTACACTTGTTAGCAGATGCACCAAACCTTCTGTGGAAGAAACAGACCCCTGGTTGAGTGTCTGCTGGATTGTTGGTGATAGGACGAGGAGATGGAGAGCGAGGTCTGCGGGGCGAGAATGAACGCGAAAATTGAGGACGTTGCTGAGCCTGCAAGGACGCCTGTTGCGTTATATTCATGGCATGCAAGGTCGCTGCCATTGAAGCCATTGTCTCCTCCAGTCTAGTTATCCTCTGTGACAGAGAATTATAGTTTGCACTATTGGAATTAGCAAATTCCTGCCTCAGTGCCTGGTTAGCACTTGTCATCTCCTGACGAAGTGCATCAATATGGAGAGAGGTGATAGTAGGGTTCAATTGTGAGGGTGGTGAAAACCCAGAAGCAACAGCTGACACAGAAGAAGACGAAAGAGTGTCAGATTTAGGGGTATGAATACGGTCCGCCATTTGACCGTACTCTTCTAGCGTGGAGCTAGGGTTGATTAACGCCATCAAACGGCGCATTTCGAGAGGCAGGCGATTGAGCCAAAGTTCTAGGAACATTGCCTGGCTGTCTGCACTGGGATTGGGGTCATTGCGCAAGACCAGCATCCGCTGCATAAGCTGGGATGGCTTGCTGTCCCCCAGCACTTCCCCCGAAATCAGCTGCTTAAGTTTCTCCTCTTTGGGAATCTCGAAGCGCTCAACTAGGATGTCTTCTAGAGTCTGAAAGGGGTTCTCAGAAGACAATATAGTAGGAAGAGCGTCCTGCAACTGCTCCAGGACAGTATTAGGCAGAGCTGCTATAGTAGCAGCATACTTCTGCTGAATGGAAAACGAAGTGGGAAATACAGATTTAACAATGGTAAACCATAAACTTGGCTTACCAGAGTTATATTTGGGCAGAACTGGCATATAATGCACAGTTTGCACCGAAGGAGGAAAAGGAATTTGATTAGGATCAGCAGGATGAACTGAAGGATGCGGAGATAGTTGAGAAGGGTTAATTTGAGGATGTGAAGATTGAACCGGATGTTGTAAAGGATTGAATTGGGGAAACGAAAAACCTTGAGAATAAGGAAAACTATAAGAAGAAGGAAGTGAATGAGAAACAGAAGAATAAGGAAAGTTACCAAACGAATAGGCATGAGTAGAAAGAGGAGAAGGATAGTTTAAGGAAAGTGAAACGTCAGTATTAGCTTGAGAAAGTGGAGGAAGTATAGAGGAAGAAGTAGAGGTAGGATTTTGAGTGGTGATAGCAGTAGTTGTTGTAGACACGTTAGATGAGAGTGCCTCAGTGGAAGAAGAGACAGGGATATTAAGATCATGGGATTCGTGGTCACCCATGATTGCAAGCAGGAAACAAGGAATTTATAATTAAATGTTAATCACAAGATTATAATATTGCACCCCACAAAATATAAAATCACGAGTGAAATTATAAATCACAAGATACAATAATATAATAATATGATATACAAACAAAGGAAGGAGTGTGGCTCTAGTTAATGTGAAAACTAAAATACTACAAAAACAATAATGATGGTAAGTACAAAAATAAACACAATGAGAAAAAAAAATAATAATAATAGTAATAATAATAATAATAAAAATACAAAATAATAATAATACAAGAAATAAAAATTTAATGAGAAAAATTAATAATAATTACTCAAAATAATAATAATAATAATAATAATAATAATAATAATAATAATGTGGAGTACAATTAAATTAGTCACCAACACGGTAACTAACTCCAGAGGTCACCAATATAGGAAGGTGGAGGAATCAGTCTACTCGACCTTCTATCTTCGTGATTGACTTTAAAACAAAGTATATATATTTAATAATTATATTTCAATAAGTAATGTTTATATTATGTAACACAGGAGAAGTATAGTATTTATATTTTGTATGTTTAATCAGATAGGCTGGGTTATTAATTATTTAAGAAAACATTAAATCAAGAATAAATTATAAATAATAAAAATATAAAAAAAATGATATTATAATATTTTGCAGGTTATGGTATACAATTCTAGTTAATATCTAGTTACAAGAAATCTTCAGTATTATCAACATATTAACAAGTTATTATTATCAAGTAATATTTGCCTTATTGATGCAAGAATATTACAAATAAAGATTATTGTAAGATATTGTTTTGGTATTGTTCTAACCAAACTAAGTTGAGATTATAACGATATCCAAAGAGGTTGTCGAGATAAAATATCTTACAGTTAAGATGTTTGATCATACAGGCTTGATGATATGAAACTAGACAATAGTTAACTAGAATCATATAAATGCTAGAATCATACTAAAAACTAGAGCCACTTCCTTCGGCTAATCCAATGATGCAATTATATGAACATTATGGTAATATCTTAATAATTAAAAATATCTAGAGTAAATGAAAGGTTACTTAAAGATTCCTTAATTTGTATTAAAAGTCTAAAGCAAATAAAACTTAATTACAAATTCCCTGTCTGTGGGGAAGAAGAAAAGAAAAATTAGTAACGAAAATAAATGATTAGGTAAGTTAGGAAATGACTAAAAGAAACTACAAGAACAGTGTACGGAAAAGCAAAGAGAACTACAAGAAGTATAGTAGAAGAACTGCCGACAGAGTCGGTCTCAAAGGAGAACGTAACAAGGGTGTTACGGCTCAACAACAAAACAAACAATAGGAATGGGCAGACCCCTAGGAGGCTCCTAAGGATCCTTTTACAACCTATCACAGTTAAACAAAAATAGCTAGTTAAGTTTAAAGAACACTAAACAGGATCCATAAGATTAACCTCAATACAACACACAACGAACAACCTCAACAAGTCAGTGCCGACGGGCGAACCCCTACAACTATAAATTAAGCAATTTTAGATGAGAGTCTTGAAAGAACTTTGTCTGATTTCTCAAAGAACAAGTTGACAATGCTATAAGATCTCATGAAAGTATTCATAAAATTCCTATCACTCAAAAAATGTTGACAATGTAAGGAGCTGCCCATAGGAGATATGAAAGAACATCTCAAAGAGTCAAACAGAAAGAAAAAGAAGAGAATAAAAAGGTTGAAAAAAAGAAATATTATCCATACAGATCAATAAACTTGAAAGAGCAGAGAAAGATGTTAAAACTGAAGGCTTAACAGAAGAAGACGCTATGAAATCAAAAATTCAAATGCTTGAGAATTAAAAGTTAACCTAAATCTCCCCCATTTAGAACTTTTTGTGATCACACAGTGGACGCTATTCACCTAGGCTATTAATGCTAAGCTTTTAATTTATTTTCTTTTATGTATAAATAAAACTGTTTTCTTTTGGAAAAAAATTTAAAAAAAGGAGTGCTTTGGCACGGTTATGGCGTTAAGGTATACGGCTGATTACTTAAAAAAAAGTATTTTTTTTAAATTCATCCATGATGAATGAACAATTTCTAAAGAAATTTACAATAATTCTAATGATATGAACTGTAATAGGCCTGCAATAATAATAATAGAATATTATACACCAAAAAAATAACAAACACGCTGGTCAGGGAAAATTTTGCAGATTGGTCAGGGAAGTCAGGGAAATCAAATTTCAAAATTTTAGTGTGAACCCTGGGAAGCTGGGATTGATATTGATTTACACCTTTTTTTGCCCTATTATAATTATTATGTTGCCACCACATTTTGGAAATAGTATTGAGATCAGTTTTTGAATGTAAAATGAGAGGGGTCATGCTGTTAATGTCAATAGTATGGTTATGTGTGGCACGAAGTAATGTGAGGGCAGAATTTAGGTTGTCAGTGGTAAGGTTATGTTTGTGTTGGTACAGTCTACGGTTAAAGTCATGTGTTTCTCCGATGTATAAGGAGTTACAATGAAGGCAAGGGATTTTATAAACACATTGGGGTATGTTAGTGGGTCGATTTATGTTGGGTCTAAGAATAGCTTTAAGGGGTAAATTTCCTGAAGAGGTGAGTTTAATATTATTGAGTAAGATGTATTTTAATTATTTAAGAGGAATGTTAGGTATGGGTAAGAAAGAGTTGTTATTAGAGGGGTTATAATTGTGAGGTTGATAAAAGGATTTTTTGCTTGTTTAAGGGCACGTTGTATAATGAAATGAGGGTAAGAAAGTTTGTTAAAAATAGAGAAAAGGTAATTAAATTTCAGTTTGTAGAAAAGAGGGATGAGCATATTCTTAGAGGCCTGAAAAAATAAGGAGAAAGTGTTCCTATTTTGTATGTTGTTTGAAATGCGGATGAAAAGCAATGTATGTAACTTTGGGTTGTATAAGTAGGTTTGCGGTAAACAGAGAATTGGAGGGTAGAGAGATTATTGGACCAGGTTATAAGAACATCAAGGAATGGTAGGGAATTATTTTTAGAAGTTTCAATAGTGAATTTAATGTTAGGGTTAATAGTGTTGAGGAAATCAAGTATATTATGTGGATTAATGTTGGAAGGAATAGATGCAAAAATGTCATCCACATATCTGTACCAAGTAACATTAGTGAGAATGTGGTTAGGGAATATATGATAAATTTCAAGAAGTTCCATGAAAATATTACTTAGGACAGGAGAAAGGGGAGAACCCATACTAAGACCGGAATTTTGTTTCAGAAAAGTGTTATTAAATTCGAAAAAGTTGTGTCTAGGATTTGGTAGGATTATGTTTTAAATTGTCATAAGGGAAATGGTAATATGGAAATTGTTTTTCATCAAATAAAAACGTTGATAGGAAGTGGAAATAGTTAAAGGACAGTACGGAGGTGAAAGAGTGAAGTTAACATTTCAAAATGTTCCATTTCCACGAAGTTGATGGGTTGATGTGTTTTTGTTTTTGATGATGAAATCTTCAGAATTGGTAATGTGTAATGATGAGATGTGTCCAACAGGAGGGGAGAGTTGTTTAGCTAGCCTTTTTATAATCAATATAGGGGACCAGAATCTATGTTTAGAGATGATAGCGGCGGAAGAGGGGTATTAAGTTTATGGGTTTTAGTATTCCATAGAATTTAGAAAGGCAAGCGAAGGTGGCTTTTAAATCATTGTTGCAGCGTGAACATGTTCCGAAGGAATGTTTTTTTAGTTATGGATAAAGTCAATTGAAAAGTTTTTTAATCAAAAGGGGAATTTTTTTTTTAGTGAGGAGGGGGAATATGTGTTCGTCTATCAGAACGAGTAGATTGTTGCATTATGTAGATAGTCAGTTTTGTTAAGGTATAACTATATTATTACATTTTGTTGTATCTTGTTAATCTATGATATTGTTGATTTTTGTAAGTGAATAGAGCAGCTGTGTAAAATTAGATGAGGGCGTGTTTATTTTAGGGAGTGGAAAAAATCTTATGAATAATTTCACAATGTTACAAAAATTTAAAAAAAATTTTGTTTCTTTGTATTTATTTTTTATTTTTTTACTAGGTTCTAATGTATTATTCATTTGCTGATTTTAAAATTTGAAAATTAGTTCTCTCTATCATCGACCGTTTTAATGCTACGACCCAATTCAGTATTAGGCTGGTGTCTTTATTTCCAAGTAAATGCATACCCTTTTGTATGATCAAGAAACGTTATGCATTTGGCTTCTTAATTGATTCTGAATATATAAGAGTTACCAAGTACTCAATTTTCGCTATATATATAAATATTTGTCGTCAAATAGCTGATCAGTCTGAATTTATTGCTGAAAGTGTGTTTGTTGTGATGATTTTCATATATATATAATTATATAATGATATATATATATAATAATATATATAATATAATATATAATAATTATATATAATATATTAATAATAATATATATAGTTATATGATATTATAAATATTATATTATATATATATATATATATAATATATATATATTTATAATTATATATATATATATAATATATATATAATAGTATATAATAAATATATAATAATTATATTATTTATATATATAATTTAATATATATTATATGTATATATATTATATATATATATATTTTATATTATATATAAATATATATATTTGCTATATCATATAATTATATATATAATATATATAAATATATTTTATAAAATATATATATATAAATAATAATATATATATATATATAGTATATTATATATATATATATAATATAAAATTATATCATTATATATATATATTACAGAGATGCGATCGTATACATGAAATTGATATAGCGTTACGTTACTCGTTACATTGAGAGAAAAGGAGGTAGCTTATCGTTAACATCGTTACATTTAAAATTCTTTGAGCGTTACGTTTACTCGTTACATGTAACGCCGTTACATGTAACGCGTTACTTTCGGTCAGTTTCGGGATTAATTAATAGTTTACAGTTTTGGTACATGATCATATACATATTGGATCCTTCTTCTCGGTAGAAGTGTTGACTATTTTTTATAATATATGCTTCATTCCCATTTCTAAATTTATGGTTATTAACTTTTTTAATTATATTACTATTTTTAGTGTCGATTGGATGACCTTTTTCAAGTTGATGAGATACCAACGGAGAATTTCTATTGAAGGTTCTAATGTCAAATTTAAAAATTATTCATAATATCTATCTTATTAATACCACGTAGAAAGATTATCTCAATGTGCGTCCCCTTTTAGAACCCTAGCTAGCCGATCTTCTGACTTCAACATTGTTTGAATATCTATTGTATTGTAAAGATTAAAAGAGTAGTATTAATTAATATTAAGCCGTGTTACAGTTTTTGCATTGTGCTAAAAATGCTCAAGTATTACATCGTACGTTTTCGTCACCCTTTGCGCAAAATTCTATTAAAAATTCACAACACGAAAAAAATTGCCATTCATTCTGTGTAATTTTCAATAGGTAAGCACGGGAAAGAGCAACCATACAGAATTAATAGAAATTACCATACGTTTGATAAGCCACTATTTTTACGAATTTGCGCAATTTAAGATTAACGATAACAACAAATTTTAGAATTTTTTTTAGCACAAATGAAAATGAGGGAAGAAACCAAAAAAAAAAAAAAAAAAAAAAAAAACAAAAAAAAACAAACAAAAAAAAAAAAAAAAAAAAAAACAACAAAAAAAAAAAAAAAAAAAAAAAAAAAAAAAAAAAGAAAAAAAAAAAAACAAAAACAAAAAAACAAAAAAAAAAACAAAAAAAAAAAAACAAAAAACCAAAAAACAAAACAAAAAAAAAAAAAAAAAAAAAAAAAAAAAAAATAAAAAAAAAAAAAAACAAAAAAAAAAAAAAATAAAAAAAAAAAAAAAAAAAAAAAAAAAGAAACAAAAAAAATAAAAAAAACAAAAGAAACCAAAACAAACCAAAAAAAAAAAAAAAAAAAAACTTAATAATCGATATAATAATAATAACAATGGCAGTAATTAATGTATATGTAACAGTGCAAGGTAAATTATAATTTAATAATATAATTGAAATAATCCAGTATGCAATAATATGAACTGTTTAAACATAGTTAATCACTTTATTAATACAAGATAATAATATTAAGATGGTAACCAATATAGAGCACCTAAATAAATTAAAAAAAGAAAGACAACCGATTTTATTTATAGAAACTTACACTTAATAACACTCACCCCAAAAAAGTGCAACAATATGAAGATATACCTTTAGGAATGGACTAGCCATTTCAAACGTAAATATCAGATAGGCTGGGATCTCTGGAGAGTAATGTGGACCGCAAGGCTGAATAACCTTTTAACCACAGGGGCCGCAATGAAGATAGGTGGAGTATATGTAAGTGCAACAACAGAACTTTTTTAACACAAGGATACCTATTAAGTGACTCTAGGTCTGTCGTTAATCCGTAAATTCTATTTCTAGTTCATCTTTATTTTATGACGCGGGTGATGTAGTGACAAACTCTCGTATTCAAAAAAGTCATCTGGACTGCTACCTCCAGCAAATCATTACTTCGGTATAGACTCTGAGATGTATTCGCTTGAACCTCATTTCTGCAGCCACGATTATAGAATTTCCTGATTACCTTTTCCTATTTTCCTTCAAAGGTGGCGCCTATTTGATTTTGTGGTTAGGATTAAATAGATGCCAAAACTGTAAAGGTGTTGCCGAGATATGACAAACTAGAAACTCCCGAATCTATTCTCGAAACCTGAGCACTTAATAGCTAGTAAGAGAGGCTGAATGTCTAAGTAGAGACGTATTTAAGCGATTAAATTTTTTTTTCAATCACTAGCAATGTTGGAAACAAAGTTTCCATAAAAAAACAGCTTTTATCACCCTGTAGCCTATCTAATGCAACAGCAATTGAGTTGAAATACTAAAATGTACTCTTCAAGAAATTCAATTTCAATGTTTTGAAAGCATCGGAGTAGCTGGAATAAAAAATGGAAAAGACAAAAGTGAAAGACTGGAAACTTACTGGTCAATTAAAGACGCAATCCCTTTTTTCCTCAAATTAAAAACCTGATCTGGTAATTGAACTGGTGCTTACCGGCTGTTAACAAGTACATTGAAGGTACTAATTAGCACTCTTGAAAGAGTAAAACTTGAGCTAAGGAAACACAATAAACGAAGACAGGCTTATAGACGTATGTTAGGATGAAAATATTCAATAGAATAAGTAAGTAAAAAAATGAACGAATTGGAAACCAATGAAATTGCCGAATTCGCTGAAAATCCAAGGCGTCTAATGCTAAATTTAGATTTAATATTAGTTACCACTCAGGACTCAATACTCCGCCAACCCCCATAAATATTAACATTTTCAGATTTAAATTATGTAAATATTGTAAGTTATCTTACTATTTCCAAACACAAGTAAAAAATTGACTTTTAAAATTTATTCATAAATTAGTTTGTCCTAATTCAGTTTTACTAGCCCAATTAATTATAATTTTTTATTTATTCTTGAAAAGAAAAATCTGGAGTTTAACCAAACCCACGCCGATCTATTGATCAGATAGCAGGACAAAAATCACTCAACCATTTGCTAGCTTTCTAAGTGCCAAATCACTGCGTAAAAACACAACACCACACACACACACACACACACACACACAACAAATATATAATATAATATATATAATACTATATAAAATATAATATATAATATATAAAATATATAAAATATATAAATATAATTATAATATAATATATAAATTATATATTATATAATATAAATATATAATATATATAACTCTAACCTTTGCTCCCTCTAAATGTATTACCTGCCTACGCCACGTAGATAATATATATTATATAATATATATAATAATAAATATATAATTATATATAATATAATATTATATATATATAATATATATTATAAAAATATTATTATTATATTAATATATTAAATATATATATTATATTAGAGAGAGAGAGAGCAGAGAGAGAGAGAGAGAGAACCGCCTCGTGCGCAGCGAAGCTGAGTGCGCGCTCTCATACGAAGGACCGCTGGTTTCAATCTTCACGTGCAGTGGGAGTACTTATCTTCCTGCGGGGCAAGAATTAAACTCAAACTGCGACCACTTGGTGGCGCTGGTTTGGGAAAGCCGGCCTTAAAGTTCGATTTCCTGTGGGTCCCCCGTGTTACCCCCTGCATAAGGGATAAAGCACGTTAAAAAGATATAAATATATAATAAATATATTAATATATTATATATATATATATTATAAATATATATATATATATATATTATATTATATATTAATATATATATATATAATATATATATAACAAATAACAACCGCTCTCCAGAAGGGTCAAGACCCTGTCAACGGGGCCAGCACTCTTCTGAATCGTCCTCTATCTCCGAAACCCATCTTCCCTCAGCTCCTATCATCGAACGGCAATCCATTATCTTACTCAATAGAGCTCCTCCACTGAAGCTTTACCCACTCTTCACTAGGTCTTCCTCATTAGTGTCTCGTTTGCCTTCCGACTCACTCTCATCTCCTTTTGGCTACATCTCCCCATCTTGCATCCTCTCCAGGTGATTCCCCACTACCTACAACATAGCTGCATCCATTCTTATTCAATTAGCCACACTCCAACTCCTCCCTTATTCTTTCGATTTCTCTGTCTGTCCTTCATATCTTTTCCATTATCGCTCTCAAAACGATACATCTTCGACCGACTAGATATTCTACTATCCTTTCTTGTTGTCGTACTCCATGTCTCTGCTACATATAGTAAAATCGTGTTAACATACCTTCGAAGATCACCCTTTATCACCTCACACCCATTTGTAATCTATTCAGTTATGGATACACTAGCTCTACTGCCCCCTAATACTGAGCATATCCTACTTAATGATCCTTATTGTAACATTCTCTCATCTCTTACCAAATACTGCACCCAAATTTTACATCTCCACCGTCTCTTATCTCGAAGTCCCTCCACTCTATGTCTCAACTCTCTTCACACCTTACTTCTCTACTACCACAATGATCTTACACGTTCTTTTCTGCGAATTTATAATCAAGCCGGCCTCTCTCAGGCCTAGTATGGGCAAAGGATATCACTTACCTCTTCTCACCTGTACTCCCATCTTCCGACATCCAGCACGCCAAGTTCATCGGGCTATGCCAAATATCAACCTATCCAAATCTCCGATTTCTATCTCTCACTTTTCTTATATCGCTACACCAAGATTACGAATAAAACAAAATTAAGGTGACCAAACAACGACTATCTTGATTATACACCACCTGTCTCACCTCGAACCACTTTTTTTCTCATATTCTGTTCTTACATTACATTTGCTATTACTGTTACACTCTCAGATGCTCCTCTACAACTTTCTACCCAACTGGAATATTCTGCTCCGCACTCTCCAAAGTCTCTCCTCTGAGCACCGAATCGAAAGCTTTCATTATAACTATGGAAGCAAATATATGCTCGTTTGTGAAATTCCCCCAATACCTTTTCCAACGTAATTATCAGAGCGAACAAGAGATCCGTCGTGTTTCTGCTCTTTCTATATCCGTGCTGCTCTTCTCCCAGTCTGGGCTCTACTACTATTCTCAACCTTTTCTCTCAAAATTACTCTCATATGGTTTTTGCCAGATGGTTCAACAAGGAAATTTCCCTGTAGTTATTGCAGTCTTTGTATCTCCTTTTCCCTTATATATTGGCAATTAATTGAACTTTCCACCATCCTTCTAGTCGTACTTCCTCTCGTCACACACCTATGACAGTTTTTCAAATTTCTTCTATTACATATTTCTACATCTCCCTACTATTTATACATTCTAATGAAGGTATAACCCATCTATCACCCGTTGCAACATATTCACCGTCTCATCGCATTTCAGAGCCACACTACATAAATTCTCCATAGTTATCTCCTCCACCCATGAGGCGTCGAATCAAGGGGGGGCAGGGGGGGCAGCTGCCCACCCACCTAGAAGTGAAATTTGACTTTATATAAGAGTCTACCTGACGAATTTTTTGATTTCAATCCGATATCCCGTTCGGGTATCCGCTACGGTGCGTATTTCCAAGATCAATAAAATAAAAAATAAAATAAATAAATAATAAATATATATATAAATAGAATAAAAATGTATATAAGATAATATATAAATAAAAATCTATAATCTATAAAAAAAAAAAAAAAAAAAAAAAAAAAAAAAAAAAAAAATAAAAAATAAATAAAATAAAATAAAAAAAATATAAAATAATAAATAAAATAAATAAATTATATAATAATGTAATTCAACAAGTATTATGTACATAATAGTATAAATATAAAATATATATTAATATAATAAATAAATAGATAACTATATAATATATATATATAATAATAGGTCTAACTATATCTGAATAAAATATATAATAATATATTAATAAACTATAAATAAATAACATATATAAATATTATATATATATAATAATAATAATATATATATACATACTTCTACCTGATTTAAAATGCTCTTTCAATTTATTAATAAGAACCAGAATGTGTTGCCATATTCCATCTATGTTTATTTTTTAATGTTGAAAAGTAGTAAATAATAAATTCTAAAGAAATTTTAGTGTTCAGCCGAATATCTCAAATTAATCTTTATTAAGTTTATAAGGTTCAAAGTAAGCATTGAAATTAATCACTCCGTGATCGCACTCTCATTAATTCACAAATCAGCTACCCAGTGTAAAAAGTTATTTCAAAATTCAAGTCAGATCATGAGATATTAGGAGATACCTTGGTACGTCCGTTTTACTAAATATTCATAATAAAATTTTGTGTATTTACTTCCTTAAAAAGTAGGAATTTATGTAACACATGATATCTTGCTTGTCCATAGAGGTTAGGCAATTCAATTTTAAAAACATTTTTTCTATTACATACAGAAATTAAGTGGTTTCAAACATGTTAATCCACTAAAACTTTTAAATGTTTTTTCTGTTAACATACTTGAATGTTAGTAAAATTATTACGCCTATAGACCATTAATGTTGCAGAGATCTTACAGTAGTAGAACCAAAATATACTATATATATATATTATATAATATATATAAATATATATATAAATATAGATATATATATATATATATATATCTATATATATATAAATATTATTAATATAATATAATATATATAATAAATATATATATTATGTTCGCAGTAAATTTGAAGAAAGAACTCAGATTAAAATAGAAAAAATGAGTATAGCGGTATGAAAACGAAAGAAGATATCATTAGTCAACTAAAACGACACAAGAGGCATATCCCTCCTAACTTCGCAATAATCGCATGTAGAAGAACCCACACCCAGCCAGAACCTCGACGAGTCAGATATGGCTCAAAGATTTCGGAGCTAGCGTCTCGTAGAAATGAATCACGAAATGACATTGTAAGATAACGTTGGACATATCACCTATGATTTCGACGAGAAAAAAAAAGAAAACAGTACTGAAAGAGTGTTGGAATTCACAACCTAAGACCATATAATTTTATGAGAAGATGCTACCCACTTAAGAGGAAATTCAATTATGAATTTTTGGAGACATATTCACCTTGGCGACATACTCCAGGCGCCTAATGGGAGCATTTTGCAAGTTAGTTTTGTATTTTATTTCCATCAAATTAAAGTTCGGTCAAGAGGAGTCTAGGCTCTTTAAATAAAGACCTTCACTAAATATAAAAGAATGTTATGTCGGTTTGTAAGAATGGAAACATACAAACACAGACGTGGCATAAAACTGCCTGATTAAGAAGCTGCAAAGATATAGTTCACATAACAACAAAGCCGATGACATACAACATTAACCAGAAATACTAAAAAGGGAAAAAAGAGGAAAAAAAAATAACCTAATTCTTAATAAGTTCATGTGTGGACATTTGCAGTACGCGCAAAATTTGACCGACTTACAGGAGAAGTAAGCTCAAAAATGAGGGAGTGTAATGCAAGATCTGTGCGACTTCGAATCAGATGCCCGGAAGAGATCAGCAATTAAAAAACCATTTTGAAAAAGAAGGAAAGAAAAATATCAACATACCACAATCAGTTCAACAGAATTCTGACGAGAAAATCATGTTCATCTAATGTAGGTACATACTGTAAAGGAAAGCATCAGTCTATAACGGTAAAGGAAAAGCGTAAGCGCAGCATATAGCTTACTAGCAGTATGAACCGTGATATTTTCTGGAAGGAACAACTAATTACACATTAGGGTTGCAACTATTTTGCAAAGAAGATACGATGAAGTCAAAGAGTAAAAAGTTAATTGGCTATGTTGAACTGAAAGCGACTGACGCAAAAACCATATGCGACAAGACAATGACGAATTTCCGACAGAAGAACGAGAATCCCAAGAGAATTGCGTGGGCTTGAGAGTTATCGAATGGCAACTGTTCTAACAATGAATCTGCAAAGAAGGAGAATATAACCAAGCCAATATTGCGAAAAAAAGAATAATAAAAAAGCATATGTTCTATTTCATTGCTTTTCACATAAACAAAATCTAGTAGATAAATGCATTAAGAAACACCAATACACAAAACAGCAGCATATACTGTCGAACTAAAAGGAATATTACAGCTTTTTCGACGAAGTCAGGTCTTGAGAAGAAAATGTAATATGACCAAACACCCAAACACTTGCAGAACCAGAATGGTCATGAACAAACACAAGCTGCATCAGAGTGTTTAAGAGCACTATTGTACGAATGATGCAAGCATTAGAATCTTTCCATTGAAGAAATATACCAACCACAAGAAAAAGACTCTCCTTCAGTTGCATGCGCAAGATGTAAAGTCGTCATTTCATCTATGGCATATGATATTTGATCGCAAAGTACTCTATGCGAATGTTAGAGCCAGTTGTAAATACTCTCCAATCACAAACCTATGGATATCGTCCAAACCTCGCAGCACATTCAACATATTGAAATAGATAGGAACATTTAGGAGCCATCGAAAAGAAGAAGAAAAAAAATCAAACCGACGAAGTGGTTAAAGAAGCTACATCAAAATCGACCAAGAAAAAAACCTAGCAAAACACTGGAACCTTCGATCTGACAATATAAACACGGAATAACTTGGTAGAACAAGTCAGCACTCGGACACCATATCAGAACAAAAACAAAATCCCACGGGTTCTAGCAGAAAGAATCCTAAGTAAAACTCCGAAAATAATACCTGGAATTCTAATAACCCTCATTACCTTTGGAGTATACTGCGTATCAATCTTACTGAAAAACACCTGACTTATGCCCTACTGACAAATATACAATCCAATTACCAACAAATGCTACTCAGTAACCAAATCGAATGAAGTTAAAGGAAAAGACAGCTTCATATTATAGTTTTACCACTAAGAAGGCGATAGAAGAAGAAGCGACATATAAGAAAACAAATTTGAACTTACAAAAATATGAGAAAAGGACAAAGAAACTGAGTACTCAGAACTAATCTTCGATATCACCCAAGATCTTAAAGGAGACTGAACCTTCTTTTACCATACAATGAAGGCTTTGATAATACTAACTCACCCAGCCAAAATGCACCACCAGTACAGTAGAACACTCTTTCAATACTCTGCGAAGGATCAAGACTTTGCTGCGAAGTACTATGGAACGAGAGGATTAACACGGACTGCGCTATGATGAGATGTAACAGAAAAATTTGGTTTTTTGACAATGTATGATTAGTTTATATCAAACCGTAGTTGAATAATTTGACCCTTGAACCCAAGGAAATTAACTTGTTTTAATATACAATTTTAGCAATTTGCATATATTGTGAATTTTCCATCATTGCATATTGCATTTGATATTCTACTATTGTATTTAAAATATAAATATTATTTATAATAAATCATTAATTATCCATAAATGTATTTATAGGTTTAGGTACGTTCTTCTTACTAGATAATATATATATAATATAATATATAATAATATATATAATTAAATATAATAATTTATATATAATATAAATATTATATATAATATAAATATAAATTAATAAACATAAATAATAATTTAATATTATACAAATAATAATATAATAAATAATATAAATTAAATATTTAGAAAAAAGCTCTATTAAAATTTTAAGCTGCCCCCCCTGGCTTGGAAGCTCAGCGACGCGCAGCAGAAGAGGCAATCCCACCTCCAATCATCTTCCTCTCTCTCCGATCAATCATCCTTCCATCCTCCTCCATCCCCCTGTTACGATTCACATTAGCAGTATACACTGAAACTGCCGTCCATCCCTCGTTTGTAGATCTATGAGTTCACCAACCCCCCTATACTTATACTTAGATGTTGCAACACTTTCATTCTTGAATCAATCATATAGTTTGCTAAGCCAGTTACTTAAAAAATCTTACATTACACTATTCTGCACCTCTTCCTCTTCCATCATTCTTCGCCTCCCAAGTAATGCGCCTTTCTATTTACTTACTTTAATCACTCAATCTCATCATAAATTTCTTGCCATCCACAAAACTGGAACCCTTTGAGTACGGTTCTATTATTTCAGCACCCTTTTCATCAATACGCTTTTTCTCTATATTGCATACCTTCACTCTTAACGTCCCACCACTATTGTGGTCTTTTCTTCATTCCTCACAACCCAAATCTTGCTTGCCAGAGTCTCCTAGCTACCAACTTGCTTACGCTTCATAATGTATCTCCATACTAATCGTTTACCTACTCTTTTCAATTGTTTTAAGTCTTACATTTAATTTTTCTAAGTATATTACCCTTATTTATTTTGTTCACACTCCTTCAGTGATCTCCACTTTAGCAACATTTCTCTTTTCTGTTATGTCATCGCAGATATTTCTAGCCAACTTCACCAACCAGGTCCTCAATCAAGCAATACATATAAATCCGAATCCATTGCTACCTCCACTATTACTTTAAAAAACATTCCTTAGTATCCTACTATCAAGATGATTTAATAGTCTATAAAAGATCGGTGGATCAATTCCTCCTGTGGATATTATTCCATCATATACCTTGGAAACCTATTGAGTCACGTTCATTGAAGAAAAAAAATCAATTTCATAATCTTCAATACCCTTCCCTCAGACAGAAAGTCTATCAGCATCTCTCCTTCCAAATTTCTTACCTCTCCTCCAAGCTGTCACCTACAACATTGTCCTCCACCCCATTTTCTCCTTCCATCGTCATTAAATTCCATCGTCT
>JABUQX010011531.1:0-19394 GCA_015478945.1 Trachelipus rathkii | reverse complement strand
GCATCTTTTTTTTAACTTGCATCACTTTGCCATTCTACCATACACTTGACATTCCTAGTTTTTTTTTCTTTTTTTCCATAAGTGATACAAGATATTTTTATTTAATGTCTTCCAATGATACAATATTTTCTTGTTTTATGTAGTTGAATTGTGCCATTTGCGGGGTTTTCGTTTTTGATTCAATTTCAGGTTCTGTTTAAACAATTCAGAAGTTTTATATTATTATATTCTCACTAGTGAAACGATCAGAGACCTGTGGTTTAAATTTTTGCTTCATTTTAGTCTAGTGTCATAACCGATGATGAGATCTAGGTTTAAGATTATAACCCTTAAACAGGACAACAATTGTCTCACCATGATCCATAGAAGCTAGGCAAATGAAGGGCAATATCCAGAGCATGTCAAGTGTTTTTTTTACATTAAAGGAATTGTTAACAAAGTGTTTTTGATATTGCTGGACAAACTGTCAATTTTCGGTATTCATGTTAAATTCTCGATGCAATTTCGCAAGTTTGTGTAAAGGAACCATCCTGAATTTGACCAAGCAAAAACTGCTTGCTTCACCATGACATATTTTCTCACCTCATTTTTTCACCACACATCCCCCCCTAACAATAATTTTATTATCTTAAAAAAAACATCATGGATCTTCTTCTCTGACCCTCCTATATTCGGAGCCTAGGGGCCCTCCCTTTTTTTTTTTTTTCCTTGCAAACTGAAAAATCCAACTGAAAGAGCATCCGAATTTTAACACATGAAGAGAGAGAGAGAGAGAGAGAGAGAGAGAGAGAGAGAGAGAGAGAGAGAGAGAGAGAGAAGAGAGAGAGAGAGAGAGAGGAAGACGGGGAGAGAAAGGGAGATAGAGAGAGAGAGGGGACGGAGAGGAGAAGAGAGGGGAGAGAGAGGAGAGGAGAGAGAGAAGAGAGGAGGAGGAGAGAGAAGGAGAGAGGAGAGAGAGAGAGAGAAAAAGAAAAAGAGAGAGAGGGAGAGGAGAGAGAGAGGGAAGGAGAGAGAGAGAGAGAGGAGAGAGAGAGAGAGAAGGAGAGAGAGAGAGAGAGGAGAGAGAAAGAGAGAAGAGAGAGAGATGAGAGATGAGAAAGATCTTAATGAAGCACAAAAGAAAAAAAAAATGATAAAGATAAAGAGAAAGAGAAAGAGAAGAGAAAAGAAAGAGAAAGGAAAGAGAAGAGAGAGAGAGAGAGAGAGAGGAGAGAGAGAGAGAGAGAGAGAGAGAGAAGGAGAGAGAGAGAGAGAAAGAGAGAGAGAAGAGAGAGAGAGAGAGAGAGAGAGAGAGAGAGAGAGAATCAAATTTTGTTGGTATTGCTACAAAACTAATTATATGTCATACTTTAGTTTAACAGTTTGCATTACTTTTCTTTTTGGCATTTTTTTAGTTTCCAGTTTCTCTTCTTTTTTTTTACTTTCACCTGTTCTTTACTCTTCTAAACACCGTTGAGTTTATTTAAATTTATTTAGGGTAAGTGCGATAAGGAGAGCTTTAGAAACTATAGGAGAATTAGTTTATTGAATGTTGTAGGAAAGACATATGCTGGTATTTTGGTCGAAAGAGTGCATTGAATGACTTGCGGGCTGATTGTTGAAGAAGGTGCATTTAGAAGTGGTAGAGGATGTGTTGATCAAATTTTTACATTGAAGCAAGCTAATGAGAATATGGGAGAGAAGAAAAACAAACTGTATTTAGGTTTTATAAACTTGAAACAGGTGTATAACAGAATTAATTGTGAAGCTGTATCAGGTGTTAATGATTTATGGTGTTAGTAGTAGACTTCTGAATGGAATCAAAAGTATGTATGTTGATAGTGAAGCGTGTGCAAGAATAAATGGAGTGGAGAGTGAATGATTTAATATTATTAATTAATAGTGAAGTAAGACAGGAATGTGTTATGTCTCCATGGCAATTTGATTGTATATGGATGGGGTGATGGAAGAATTAAAGGTTGGGGAGGGTGTTAGACTGATGAAGAATGGAAGAGAGCACTAGAGGGTGCCCTGCCTATTGCATGGAGATGATTTTGTTTTTTGTGGTGAATCTGAAGAAAGTTTGAGGGGTTTGGCAAGGTGTGTAAAATGAGGGATTTGAAAGTAAGTGTAGATAAGAGTAAGGCGATGATGGTGGGTGAGGAGAGCCTGTAGTGTGAAATCATGTTAGATGGTAAGCAACTTGAACAAGTATTTGGGTTTAAATATTTAAGTAGTTTTTTTTTTTATTTAGGATATATATGTTGGATGTAGTAGGAAAGTTGTGAGTGGTGGGAAGGTGGCTGCTGCAATTAAATCTTTGGGGAATGCAAGTGGACTAAATCTTGAGTGCGCTAGGGCCCTGCAAGAGGTTTATTGCTACCGGTGTTAATGTATAGTATCGAAATTACGGTGTAGAGTAAGATGTATTATAGATCTAAGGTGCAGTCTGTTCAGTTGGAAAATCTTATGGGTGTGTTACGTGTGAGAAGAATTTATAAAATGAAAAATAAGCATGTTAGGGATTTGTGTGTGATGGGAAAAAAGGCGTGAATGAGGGTGCATTAAGTATAATAACTGGTTGGTTAAGTGGGTGTTTAGTGATGAGTGTGTTGAAATTCTAAAGCGGGAGACTAATAAAAAAGTGAATTAAGTCAATTAAAGGGTCTGAAGGAAAGGATTGTGAATTTAGCAGAAGTGAGAGGATTGATGCATAATAGAAGTGGCGTAGTTTTCTCTTTTGTGAGGGGACCTGGTCCAAGGGATGAAGCCTGACATTGACGTGATGCGGCAGTGGGGTCTATCGCGGTGTTGTAAAGCTCAAGGTCGGATTTTCGCTGCAACAGTCTCGCACTTAAATTGTATGAGGGGAGGGTATTGGGGTCTTTCTTTTCAACTTAGGTCATATTCTTCTTCTAAACTACTGTTTCTGATGCATGTTGCTTACACCATCCTCAATCTGTGGGGATTAGTGGAGAGAATAAAAAAAAGAAAAAGAATTTATTTCCATTTTAACTTTTAAAATAGTTTGGCCATTACCAACCACTTTTCTATGGGGTCTAAAGATTCTTGTTGTCTCACTTAAGTGTAAGTTTGTCCTTTACTTGTATGTTTTTTGTGTTTTCTTTTTCAGTTTTTCAGTGCTTTTTCTATGTTAAAAATTCTCATTTCAGTTCTTCCTATTGCCTTTTCTTTTGCCACAGCATGCACTTGAATAATAAGGTTATACAGGTTTGCAATATATTTATTTATTTATTTTTTTAAGAAATTGAAGCGAATGTGAGCCATTTAAATCTTTTATTTCTGGACACTGAGACGAGACAGAAATTCAGGCAAAACTTTCGTCATTATTAATTACTCCCATTCAGAGAATACCAGGATATAAGCTTGCTACTGGAAGAACTTCTCAATATTCAATATATGTTCACAAGCTCTCATTTAATGACCTGATAGTAAAAGTAAATTAATTTGGACATTTCTATTAATATTAATATTTGTATATTTTTTATGTAAACTCTTACTCTTTGCTTAATGATTTAAGATGGTAATTGGACGTTAATTATTTATTAAACTTTGTTTTAATATATATATATATATATATATATATAATATATATAATATATATATCTTTCTTTCTTTCTTTCTTCACCTTCCTCTTTGCCCCAAGATTGGGGGGGTAAAGGTGCTGTACAAGCATCGGAAAAGAAAAGCCGTAGGAGAACTTGACAAACGTCGAAAAGAAAAGCCCAGCCTTACCGCCCCCTCTGCACCATTAATTAGTTGGAGAGCTTCGTCCACAGACAGAAAATCCACCCTAGAGCATCATGGGACCGCGACGGACCCTCACTATGGTAAACCGTCAATGTAAGGGTTCATCCCCTGGCCCAGCGGGCCACAACCATGCCCCCATACAAAACCCCTCCATTCTCTCTTATCATGCACCTTTATTCTCGCCTCTGCCAACTCACATTCTCTTCCTTTAGACATTCGTTCACCGACTCGATCCACTTTCTCTTCGTCTCCCAGCCGGTCGGTTCCCAACACACTCACCACTATACATCCGCTTAACCAACCGACTTTCATTCATCCTTTCCACAGGACCAAACCATCTCAACATACTTTCATTTATTCTCTCATTATCCCCTTTCCACACCACACAACTCTAATTAAGTTCATTCCTCATTTATTAATTCTTTTCACACTACACGCCCCTAAGATTGATCCATCTGAACACATTGAACTTTAGATCTATACTTCTTATTCAGACCATAGTTTTTTTTTAAAAAACCCATTTTTTTAAAAAAACAATTAACACAGGAACAACATACCCTCATGTAAGACCCAGCGCACTCAACTTAGGTCCCTTTACATTCACCAACGATTAATTGCACCAGCAACCTTTCCTGGCCATTCACAACTTTCCTACTACACGGCATCATCATCCGTCCCTTCTCATCCAACACATACCAAATATTTAAACTCAGATACTTCTCCAGTTTGCTCCCCATCTAACATAACTACACACTGAGGACTTCCCACAACAACCATAACCTTACTCTTATCTACGTTTACTTTCGCAAACCCCTCCTTTTACATACCCTGCCCAAATCGGAATCTTATGTTGTTCTATCGTAAAATTAAGTAGTGGAGGGCTGGAGGGAGAGAAGGTGATACGAAAGGAAGTAGGTTAAAAATTAAGAGTGAGAGTTAAGTGAGCAAGACAATAAGGAAAGTATGTTAAGAACGCTCGCTAGTAAATCGGTTGAATGTTGAAACAAAGTTGATACTGAACAAATCTGCGGGCAAATGGAAGGAAGCAAATTGTTAGTAGTTGCAAAGGAAGTGTGTGATGCTGCTAAAAGTAGGAAATAAGAATTAACAGTGTGTGGTGGATTGAAGAGTGATGAAAGCGGTTAGAAGTAAAAAAAGAAGCGTGGATAAATGTACTAAAAGCAAATGATAAGTTTGTCAAAAGAAAGATGCTGGAATTATATAAGGAGGAAAAAAGAAATTATTAAAAGGTGCCATACGTAGGAGAAAAAAAAAAAAGGTAATGAACAGTTTGGAAGGAGGAGAATGAGGACATACAAGGGAATAGTAAGCTTATTCTGGAAGGAAGCGCGAAAGGTTAGAAATGAGAAAAGGGGAATTCTGCTTAGAATAATTGAATAGGGATGGTGCTTTGTAACTGATGAAATGGTGTGAGGGGGGAGTTGGAAAGAACACTTCGAAAATCTGCACAATATTAACAGTAATGATGAGGTGTTAGGGAATGTGTGTGTTGATGGTGCAAGAAGAATTAGGTATTTTGGGATGAGGATTAGTAAGGAGGAGTAAATGGTAGAGTGAGAAAAGTTGAAGAATGGTAAATCTGCACGGTATAGATGAAATTACTGGTGAAATGATCGAATTAGCGTGGATGTGTGAAGTGATAGGGTAAGCTTTAGATTTGTGGTAATTTGGAATGTTTAGCATTCTATATGTAACATTGATGAAGATAAGCTGCTCTATTTAGGAGGCAGAATCTAGCTTGTTCCTAGACATATCGAGAGAACGATCAGTAGTATGTTAAGTTATTTGTTGATATGCTCTAGGTTATTATGTGTACTCCTCGTGTAACGCTCTACACGGTCATAGGCGAATATGTGAAAATGAGTGAGCGTATTAGAATTATCAGGAGGGCGTAAATAAGATGTCCTATTGATTCTCTCATGATAACGGATAAGGCATAAGTATTGCTCCGACGCTTTTGGTCGAAAAGAGTGCTGTCGAGTGACTTGAAGGACTGATTGGTGAGAACAAGGTGCGGATTTAGCGATTAAGATAGTCACAGGTTATAAGGAAAGCAGGATAGTGTTGTTCGGTATACATACACAGTTAATTTCTCTTACTCAGTAACATTTAACAAAAGCAAATGATGAGAAAAATTGAGATGGGGAGTGACATGAATAAAATTGTAATGATTTAGGTTTTATTGGGGATTTGAGACATTGCCCAACTCCTCTGTTGCAGAGAAAGTCATAAATAAAGCTTCCAAATGCTTACTAAGCTGCTTTCTCGCTGACATTGAGAATTTGTCTTGCAGTTTTCGTTTTCAGAAGATCGCGAATGTTGTGGGGCAACGAAGATCCCTTCCTTAATTTTCACGTCACTCAGCAGTAGAAATTTCTCCCACAGGTGCTTGAACCCATCTCCGTTCTTTTTCGTCCCTTTCACAAAATTCTTCATTAGTCCCAGTTTGATATGTAAAGGAGGCAGAATTTTTTTTTTAATTTCGTTCAACTAGATTGCTATGTTTTACATTTTAAATCCCAGGGGACAGACTCCTTGCTGGACAGGTTTTCTTCTTGTAGTGTAAAGACTTTACACGATTGTCCCATTCGCAAAGGAAACAGCACTACTTCGTGTACTCTGGTTGCATGTCTAGTAGTATCCCTATGACGTCAAAAGATTATTTAACACCTGTAACTGTTGTAGAAGAGTGATGAGTATTTCATGTTTCACGTATTCTTGTATGTATATGTATTGATGTTTCATGTGTTCATATATTTTGTAGAGCAAAACAGCTTTTAAACTCAGTTTTGATTAGTCTATAAAGAATCTTTAGTCTTTTGGTTTGTACACTGAACGCTCTTGGGGCCTTCGTAGGAAGATCAAAAATGGAATATTTTCACTTTTATTTTCACAAAGCAGCGAAAGATGACAAAAAATGACAACAGAAGGCAACAAAAAGGCACCCAAATACCTATATAAAAATATAAAAAATAAATAATTATTGATAATATAAATAACTACAATAAAATAATAATAATAAATTTATAATAAAACACCAAATTATTAAAACATACAAAAAATTTGCCCATGAAGGGGGAGCGAAATTGACATTTCCAAACTTAAAACTATGAAGAAAAGTAATACTATGTAAAATATAAACTGTGGCACTTAATGAAATTTTTACATTTATATTTAAAGCACGTTTGTTAAGAAATCACACGAAAATAAAAATATTTAAATCTTAAAATTACACGAACACTCACCCTAGAGCTTATGGAATAGAAACACTTTAATAGCACAAAGTAAAACACCATAAAGTTCGATTCACAACAAAAAACTTCTTGAAGGCTTACAAAACTGAAGCGATGCAAGTGAGTCACAAATAGAAGGCAGGAGAGTAAGCAGATGACGACGTGCACTCGGTGAGACGAACTAACAAAGAGTGAGACCGTTTTTGATTAGACACCGATTTTATACATGAAAGACAGCGGACAAACTTATGCAGAAAATTGTGTTAAATCTATGCGAAGGAAAGATTTGAGAAATTAAAAAAGGAAGCAAAGAAGAACGGAAAAGGTTGCACTAAGTAACCTTGTTAGTAGTGCGTAAGGGGGTAAAGTTGAATGCGCTAATAAAACTTTCAGTTCGTAAAGGCGAAAGTTGTTTAATACAATTAAAATGTTTAAGAAAGCCTAAACAGAGAGATTGAGAGGATGAGAGAGAGAGAGAGAGAGAGAGAGGAGAGAGAAGAGAGAGAGACGAGAGAGAGATGAGGAGAGAGAGAGAGAGAGAGAGAGACTAACTAACTAGCTTCTGCTCGCGCCCTGTACCCACACTTCTCCTCCCCAAGTTTGGGTTCTATGATAGATCTGAACCAAGTCTTGACATCTTGGCCGAAAAATGCCTATAATTGCACACATATAGTACTGTATCTACAATGGGACAAATATTATCTCGATTGTACTCAGATACGGGAAAGAAGGAGATGGGAATGCCTTGTGAGCTGGATCAGGTATATCAAGAAAGAGGATTTCAATCGGAATAGGTGAATACCTGTAGAGTTAACAAAACAAATTTCAATACAAAATTTGTTACCATGAAAGAAACAAAACGGACTCGACCTCCATTATGAAAACAGAAGTTGGACTTCAGGCGGGCATCAATCAATGTAACAAACCAGTATCAGGTCAAGGGACGGGAGGTTTTTAGAAAAAACAAAAAATAAGGAGATAAATAACTTAAAGACAGATATGGGGAGAACAGAAACAAGAAACTAATAGAAATAAGAATGAATGGCAATGGCAAAGCAATATAAAGAGTTATTGGGGGAAGTATATTGAAAAGTTCCAAATCGGTAGAAAATATTTATATTCTGAACTTAGATCTGAAGAGGAAAGAATAGTAACAGCAGCGCAAGATCGTACTCTTCGAACAAGATAGCACAGGAAGAAAAAGAAAACATCAGTGACAGATGTAGAGTATGTGAGCAGGACACGGAATCCGTTTCTCACATCTTAGCGGGGTGTCAAGTTCTACTGAAATCGTCATCCGTATACAGAAAGACCCAACACCATCTGTAGTCTTATACATTTCAAATTGTGTCAGAAGTATAATATCAGATTGGAAGTGATGAGTTACTGGAAGCATAATCCCCCATGAATAGAAGAAAATGAAGAGGCGTTGATATTGTATGATTGTGTATTCCCAACTGATATACCAGTCACCCATAATAGACCTGACATAGTAGTGAAAGATAAGAGGGAACAGAAATGCTATTTAATAGAGGTTCGAGTTCCATTAGACAACAACTTGGTGGCTTATGAACGTGAAAAGGAATTGAAATATCAAAGATTGAAGCACGAAATAAGAAGAATATAGGAAATTGATGACATAATAGTGACCCTGATAGTGGTAGGAGCACTGGGAGTAATAAGAAAATTCTTCCGAACATCTGAAGAAGCTCCCCAGTGTCGGTTACCAGCTTAGAATTGAGAAAAATGATAATTAAGAAGAGCATTGCTCTCCTAATACTTGTGCTGAGATGCGGTTAATATAAAAGGGACGGCCTTATGGTCAAGGTTTGACCACGGTCGTCTCGATAAAAACCCCTTTAAATGGGAGAAAATTAAAAAAAAAATCCTTTTCTTGAAGTATGATATCAAATCTTTTCCCCTACTTCTATGCACTGCTACTTTCACATCAGTTTGGAGAAGATTCCACTGTTAGAGCCTTGATCCCAGAAGTTCGGTTTTGTCCTTTGGGAAATCCAGATATCGAATTAGGTCACTTAATAAACCCTAAGTAAGTTTGTGTGGATCACTTGGATCAAATTGTGGAAAATCAGGGTCCCACGATATTGAAGGTTCAGGTGTTTCTTCCCTTGTACTTTCCTCGCCAACATTAACCTGCAGTTGGTACTCTTCTGGAGACTGAGGTACTGGCAGATCATTCCCATGTGAAACCGATCAAATAGCAGATGGATTATTTGGGTATTTCACCACCCACTTCTTTTTTCTCGACATACCATGCTGCAGCGGTGGAATAAAACAAAAATAGTGGTCATCTGTACGATTTTTAAACTCGCACCAGATCATTGGAAGGTAAAAAGCATTGAACTTTTTTTATTTAGCCCCCACTAAGAGTTATTGAACAGGCATTGCAACAAAATGTGAGGTGCCCAAGACTTCTCCTGATCCCCTACCTTGATGCCGAAATAATGAAACTAAGCGATTTTAACGTGATGTAATCTGGCGTTGGGGAAGAAAATGTCACTTTACCACGCACATAGCAAAAGTTATCAACAATTTTTATACAGTTACGAGGCAATTTTATGCGTTTTATTGCGATTTTCCACATAAAACATTAATGATTGAAAAACATTGCAGAGAAAGGCTTCGTAGTTTCTAAAGTTTTTAAATAAAGATTTATTCGTAATTAATTTGTTTATTGACGTAATTTTCGTACGGCTTTATAGAATTAGGCATCTCGCTTTTCACCGTCTTATGTTACTATTATCTACAGGGTTCTTTTTTTCTTTCTTTTTTTTTATAAATCTGATAATCATCAGATTTAAACTATATTTTCTGAGTTTATTTAATTACAAACAATTAACAATCGCTAACTTTGATGATTTAGTATGCTTTTTTCATAGACAAGGCAATTAAATATATATATATATTTATGTAATATAATTTATAAATAGACTATTTTTGTTTTTTAAATCTATATAAAATTGAAAAAATATATTTCATACAAATAAATATATATATATATATATATATATATATATATATATATATACTATATAATTATTATTTAAAAATTTTGCGGCAGTTCCGGTAACATAGAACTCATCTTCCCTTGCAAAGAAGGATCACGCACGAGAGATCATTTATACTATGAAATGCGGGATGGAATTCCTATTTATTCAGGACCACACGTTGGATTAGCTTTGTGCAGCTTGGCTTCTGATTCTTTTTCAATTGCATTTCATGTAGATTCTTCTCTACAGCGCACTAGAAAGGGAGTTTTGATGAGACCTAGTTTCAAAGAAAACCATTACTCTGTTTGTGGAATGATTTTGTTATTCGAGACTTGTTTTAAAGAATACAATGATCCTACTTTATGGTATGTCCAGATGTTTTTTATTATATGTTTTAATCATATTATTATTATTATTATTATTATTATTATTATTATTATTATTATTATTATTATTATTATTATTATATTATTAATTAATTATTATATTATTATTATTATTATTATTATTATTATTATTATTATTATTATTATTATTATTATTATTATTATTATTATTATTATTATTATTATTATTATTATTATTATTATTTTCTAACAAATTCAGATTTGGGATTTTAAATTTAAGAAAATTTAATGTCTGGTTGCAACAATCCAGGGATGAGGATGTAGATTTAGATGTACCAGTAACTTCCCGCATTTTAATATGGAATCGTGTCACCTAACATGGTTGTGGATCTTTAAGTCATAATTACTCTATAAGTTTTTTGATACTCATGGCATTTAGCTTCTTCATTCAATAGTTAATTAAATATTTGTCCAATGGATAAAGAACCCTCCCGAATTATTATTTTTACTTATATCCATTTTGTTGTCAGATATCGATTAGGCAGTTAGTTTTTTAAAACTCTTAATTATGTTTATATATGGTTCTAACTGCATCCTATTAATAAGATATATACTATTCCTGCATTTTTTATCAATAATAATGTGGTTTCAAAATCGATAGCATTGAAATAACTGAATGTTTGTCATATGAGCCTAACACACCTGAAACGATTATTGAACTGATGTAAGAACACTCAGAATTCTGAATATATATCTCGAGTGAAGGAATGAGAAATGTTTCTCAAGCCGCTGAGAATCTGCTTGCTCTGCAATTTAAGGGGCCGAAACCAGTTAGCCCCAAAGAAAGAAAGAAAAATGATAATATCATATTTGCCACAGGTATAATAGTGCACCATAAAGTGATTAATTGTACTGGCGTTGTCTATGGTTGGAACGAGGTAAGTAATTCGTTCTACAAATAATATTTTAAAGTATTTGTTTGCTTATCTAAATTTAATCGAATCTTTATAAGATTTTGTAAACAAATAACACTGATAAAATAATTTAATTTAATAATTTAATTTAATTTAATAATTTAATTTAATAAATTAATTTAATATAAAAGTAGAATTAAAGTTTTAAAAAAATTTAATTTTATATTAATTACTTTTTAATTTAAACAGAAATTCCAAAGTTCATGGGATGAAACTTCTAATGCAGTGGATGTTTTACCCGCCCATCTCACTGATCAGCCATTTTATAAAGTTCTGTTGTCAGATGGATCAAAACTTTATGAAGCACAAGAAAATTTATTCGCAAAAAGGGATTCGGTTCCAATTAACCATATTGAAATTGGAAAATATTTCAGGGAATTTAATGGTGTTTATTATGTTCCAAACGAAGAGGTCCGTTCAGAATATCCGGATGATGAAAATTTTAGAGAAGAATTTTTTAAATCTTTTGCATTTTCAAACGAAGATTAAAATTTTTTTTTTTTTCTTTTTTTGACTTATTAACACTTTAAAAAATTATAAGTGGTTTTTGTTTGGATTTTTTTTATATTAAAAACTGTAAGTTCATGTACTCTTAAAATTAAAAACGAATGCTTGTTTATGGATTATTATTTTTATTATTATTATTATTATTATTATTATTATTATTATTATTATTATTATTATTATTTTTTAATATATAATATATGAAACTTGATTTTTAATATCCGTCTAATTTTGAATTTGATAGTTAACTGTTAGGTAATTAGTTACTTTAATTTTAAATTTTAGGTTGGTTCCTCTTGTTATTCCATCCTAAATGGATATGGAGGGCAAAACTAAAATTATACACCATCAGCTAGTTATAATTTAGTTATAATGCTTACCCTATGTTGGAAGTTGTAGTTCCTCTTAAGATGTTATCTCTTCATCCAAGTGCAGGTGAAAGAATAAATGCAAACCTCTTCTTGTGACTTGGAATGTGTATGTTCACAGGCTCTCTTTCTCTCTCTCTCTCTTTTTTTTTGAGAGCGGACCTCACCAACAAAGGGCATATGCCGTCCCTCCAGGAAGACAAAATACTGCCCTTCAGGCTATCACGAGCTCAAAGCAAGTGAACCACCTGCGTCGAGAGCCCGTGATACTCTCACAGGTGGCTCTTCGTGGTCTAGCCTTGTTTATTTAATCTGACATAGGTATGGTGGCCAAGACAAAATGTTTTTTTTTATCCCCAAGATATGTAATTCAGAATACAGAAATTAGTTTATATTTTGATTATATATTTTTATTCAAGTGGCCACTGATTTTTTTTTTTTTTAGTTTCTGTTTGTTTTTGTTTGCCAACTGTGGCAGAACCAGAAATATAGTCCTGGCTCCAAAGAATAAGTTTTAGGTCTGTCTTACAAGTAAAAATCAAATTTCATATTTTAACACGCCCACGAATAAAAAGATATATATATATAATATATATATATATATATATTATAGTAGTTAATATATATAATATATATATATATATATATATATATTATAATATATATTATATATATATATATATATATATATATATATATATATTATATATATATATGTGTGTTACATCTAATTTATAGATAAAAGATGATATAAATATATGATAAAAGAAATATATATAATATATAATATTTATTTATATTTTATATATATTTATTTATATTTAAATTAATATATATATTATATAATATATAATATATATATATTATATATATATATATACATATATATATAATATTAATAATAAATAAGATAATTATCCTTTTAATTTAATATAACTTGTATATATATATATATATTATATATATATATTTTATATATATATTATATATATAATATAATATATATATATATTAGTATTATTATATATATATATATATATATATATATATATAATATAGTATACTAATATAAAATAAAACAAATGATAAAAGAAAGAAAAATAATATATTGAAGGTGTTAAACTGCACTTCTTGAATAACCACTTCAAATTTTCGTTTTTATATAAATCTTTGATGTTGAATAGTTGAGCGTTGTCACGATAAAGTGGCGTTTTTTCCCCGGAAGCTGCTTAGGATTCCTCAGTGGTGCTAGCAGCTTCCTGCACCCCGATCGCCACAAATAGTAGTTGTTAATAAGATACATATTACATTATACCAATATATATTTTTTAACAGCAGATGTGTAATAGGAGGGGTTGAAAGTAAAAATGTTGGATAAGAGTAAGGTTTATGGGATAGAGAGGTGAGGAGAGTTTCTAAGACATCATGTTGGAATGGTTGAGGCAACTGAAAAAAGAATCTGAGCTTAAATAATTAGGATACATGATGGATGGAAAGGGAACACATATGCAGAGTGTAGTAGGAAAGTTGTGAATAGTAGGAAGGTGGCTGGTGCAATTAAATCCTTGTGGTGTAAAGGGGCAAAGTCTTGAGTGCGCTAGGGTTTTGCATGATATTAAGTTGTCAACATTGTTAATGTATAGTAGTGAAACTTTGATCTTAAATAAGACGTATAAGAGGTATAGATCTAAGGTACAAAGTGTTCAGATGGACAACTTAGGGGCCTGTTTAGGTTGTAAGGAGAATTGATTAAAATCTAGGAATGAAAACGCATTAGGGAGTTGTTCGGTGTGAAGTGGATGTAGCGAATGAAAATAAGCAAGATTGCATTTGAACATAACTTAATTGTTGCAAAGGATGTAAGCTGAATACTAATATATCGCTTCATTCCTAAATTATTAGCATTTTGGTTTGCGCTCTTCCAACGCCAACCTAGTCGCAGCTTAATAAGATGGATTGGTTTGAACTCATACAAACAAACACAACCAAGCAAATAACCCCCCCCAAAACAAAAAGAAAAAAAAAAAGAAAAAAAACCGGTCTTACAACTGATATCTCTGTTGTACGATTATTCCTTACAACAGGAATCTGTTGCTCCTCCCTCGTAGGACCTACGTTCTCATTCTTTCCTCCCATTGGAATCCATTCCACATAACCCAGCCACATAGAGACAATAGTTTTCATAAAGGCAATTCCTCATAATATTCTGACAACATACTACTGGCGACGTTCTTCAATGGGAAATTGTCGTGCTACTATCCAATTTTTGAAGAACTTGTTCGGACTAATAACATCATGAACACAGGGGGGATGGGGGGTACATATGTCTGCTAGAACTTGAAGATTATGCTATCCGTGGACCTCTCCAACCTCGGAAATAATGGAATCTCCGCTAAACCTCTATACGAAAGAGGCGACAATGATAGGGGAGGTTGCAAGAATACACATTATCAAATATCTGTCCCCTATTCTCCAGTCGCTCTTCAAACTAGATCATGCATGTGTGCAGCAAGAATTTATTCTGTCCAACTAGACTTTATGCAGTGGCACTACTTGGCTCTGAGTAGTGGTTTTACTAAGGCCGACTTAGCTAATCTTTTAAAACGGCTCCCCATTCCGGTTGTTGTACTAGGAGACTTCATTCTTCGCACACTCCTTATGAAGGCGACTCTGCACCTCTTCTAAGTATAAATATCCTTGTTGATCTCCTAACACTCCTTTTCCTTGGTAATGCTTACAAAGAAACTCCCTAACTATGAACGATTAGATACCCTTCCTTCCTGTATTGAATTTTCTTTTGCTTCCATTCTCTGATGGATGCTTTAACGTTGTCCGCCTTTGACTATTTAATCGGCAGTGAGCATTACCCAATAGCCTTAAATGAAGTTGCACCGAGCTCAACATTAAAACCAATTGCAGGTGACATTATGACCAAGCGGAGTGGACTCCATTCATGGGCGTAGGCAGGATTTCGTTTAGGGGGGGGGGGCAAAGGTTGAGTGTAATATTATATATATATATATAATATTATATTATATATATATATATAATAATAATATTATAATATATAATATATAGTATTATATAATAATATATATATAATATATATATATATTATAAATATATATATTATATATACTATATATATCATATAAACTATATATAGGTATATATATATATATATAATAGAAATATTATTATATACTATATATATATATATCATTATATATATATATATATATATATTATATATACTATATATAATGGTGTGTGTGTGTGTGGAGTGTGTTTGTACGCAAGATTTGACATATGGGTATATCACAGTATAAAAAAGTTACTTCATTTCATAAAATAAATAAAAATAACAAGTCTTGCAACAGTTTGTACATTAAAAAGTTTATGTGTCACGAGGTGAGTTAAAAAGAATACCTATTTGAGAAACGTAAGTCATATTTATAGGGGTTGGCGAGTACTGATTCCTGAGTGTTAATATAATATTAAATTCTAAACAGCATTGGAGGCCTTGGATTTTCAGCGAATTTTCGCAATTACATTTGTTTTCAATTCGTCTTGAGAACTTTTTCACTTCCTATTTTTTATAATTTACTCCTACATAGTCCTTAAGCCTGTCCTTCTTCATGTTTCTCCTTAACCAAGTCTTTACTCTGCAGAGTGCTGAAAGACTTTCAATGGTACTGCATTGAACACGGTAGCACCTTTGCAATTAATAGACAGGTTTTTCGTTGAGGAAACGCAGGGAGGGGGTCGGCTTCTTTAAAAACTTCAGTAAGTTCCAAGTCTTCAACTTTGGGCTTCATCCATTTTTTATTCCAGGCCACAAGGTGTACATAAGTCAGTTCGGTAATCAATTTTTATTGACGATCCAGATTATAAAACTCTGAAAAACATTTACTTTCTCACGAAACTGCCTGCGGGAACACCTAACATAAGAAACGGAAGCAAATGAAAAAGATGAAAAGCTGGCACGTTGTTTTCTGAAAATCTAGTCCTTAAAGAGGATGAAAGTGAGTCAAATAAGGCCACAAGTGCAGAAACGCTTCCAATATTCAGCAAGAAGATTTAAGCAGGATGATTTGCTTTAAGTTGTTGAGATGGTACTTTTCTAGGTGGTGCAAGTTCTATTAAGAACTCAGGCAGTAATAACATTGGCGGATAGAGCAGATCAGCAATTATTTGTCAGCAGTTTTACATTGGTCTTTGGACAACCTTCAAAATTTTTTGGATATGGTCAGAGACTGCTTAGGGTAAATATTTTTTGTTTGAATAATGTTAACCACTGTTTCAACTAAAGCAAAATATTTGGTTATTACGGAAGAGGTAATAATGAATTGGGTCTTGTTGCCGAACAGAATAATAGAATAGCTGTTTTTCTGTTTGATTGATGCCATCAACAATTTTTAACAGAGTCTCCATGGCAAATGCCAACACAACGTTTAATATGAGTCCTATCTGTTTTATCAAAGGATGAAGCAATTGGGAATTGTATTTTCCTTTTTAGGTTTTTAGTCTGAAATGAAGGATCGGAGATATTGTGGCAATAGTATTTCAATTTCCGGAATAATGTTTTAGGTCATTAATGACCAGATTAAGCCGATGGCTTCACACAGTGAAAATATAATCTTTTTTTTCATTTTTTGAAAACCTATGTGTATTCCTGCCAATGCTGCCACAGCTGTCGTACCCCTACCAACGCAAATAGACTCGGCTTCCAAAAAAAAACTTTTCTAAAAAACAAAACAAAATCTTTTGGCAATGGTTCAAGAATTCAAAGACCTTCAAAACCTCAAAGAAATTCTTCTCGAACAGCCATTTTTTTCAAGATCGAAAAAACCTTAAATGCTATACGTAATTGGTTTCGTTGCCTGAACAATCCGCCGTTTCATCGCCAATATGAGTAGATTACAAAAAAATTAGGCAACGGCGACAAATTATGTTTTTTATGATAATTCCACACAAATTGTCAGGTAATTATGAATCAACGGAGACGTCCAGACCGGATTCTTCTGTCCTTGAATATGTTCCTTCAATTCCACATCACCAAATTCTATTCGCAGCTTAATCAGTCTTCAAAAATTCCTTCATGCAGGTCTTTACTCTTAAAGGTATAAGTCATGGGTCCGCAGAAAATATGGTCTTCAAAATTGCTGTAAATATTTCTTCTTATTTTTGGCAATTATTTTTGATGTGTTGTCTTCAACTGAATATCAACGGGTATTACGCTTTCCATGATTGATTTAACAGCTTGGCAGCCGCCAAATGCTATCGACATACTGAGAGCTTTAGCGGAGAATAATGTCAGAAGAAGTTAGCTGTATAAAAGCACAAAGCTGGTTGACTTTAAGCCAATATGAAAAGGAAACACATTAAAATTTTAGAAAAAATAAAAGCTACGTTTATAATACGTTATTAATTAGTAATTACTATTCATTATCTTGATTGATGTATTTTTTCCAATTTTTCTACTACTAAACCTAAAAACTCCGTCTGGCAAACATATAAGATTCATAATTTTTTCCGCCAAGATTTAGGGGGGGCAAGTGCCCCCTGCCTACGCCCATGCTCTAGTTCATGCAGGCCACAACTGTTCCATGCACTTTCTTCTTTCAACAAGCAATTTCCAGCCACTGATGATGCCTTCAACTTCTTCTAGCAAGTTATCATCACAGCAAGCATAAGCTTACATCCCGCGATCTTCTCGGCAGGTAGGCATTCGGCAACTCCTTGGGTTCCAAGAGTGTGCAACCGCTAACAGAATAAAATCTCTACTAGATCGACACAAAAAAGACCCCACTATCCCGCGGCAATGAACTATTTTTAAAGCCAGCGGCGGCGAGATCTTGTCGAATTTCGCCAAACACGTAACAATACTTTCGAACTTTATACTTCGACTGTCAACTCCACAATTCACTTTTCTTCAGTGTGGAAAGTTGCACAGAAAATATCTCGTCGCTCCAACAACTCTCACCCACAGTCCTCCGTTATGGGCCTGATATAACATATATGATTTCTGCTCCAGCAGTTGTTGCAGATGCATTAGGTTATAGTTTTGCTAGCCACTCGAACACTTCTTGCTATCCTGAAGCTTTTCAAAACTGAAAATTAACACTGGACCATCAGAATTTTCAATAAGGAAATGGGAAGATCATACCTATAACCGTCGCTTTACACTTGCAGAGTATCAAACTGCACTGGCGAATAGTAAAGACACCCTTTAGCCCATACATGATTTCGCACATTATGCTCCGTCATATTCACCCTTCTGCATCAGCATCCTTGCTAGGTTTTGTATAACAGAATCTGGATCGAATTCTCTTTTCTATCTGTTTGGACTACAGCTTTTGTAATTCCAATTTCCAAACCTGGGTTTGATCCGAAGTTGGCGCACAACCAAAGGCCAACTTCTCTGACTTGTCATACTTGTAAATTAATGGAGAAAATGGTTTCAGGACAGGCTTTTTCAAACTTCCAGTTTGGTTTCCGCAAAAATCGTTCGGCCGCGGATCCCTTGTTAAAATTGGATCATGACATCCGAGAAGCCTTCTCATTTTTTCTATCTATTTTTGATGACCTGGCGCTATACATTGCTGGTACCAGGCTGCCATTTCTTGAACGGCAACTTCAACTAGCCAATGCGAATATCTCACAATGGGGTAACTCCCATTTCTTACCAATTCCTATAACTTTAAAAGTCAAATTTCTAAGCCCGATTCTAGATGCCCACCTAACATACGCACCGCACATTAAACTCCTAAAAACGACTGGTCATCGCTTGCTTGACCTATTACGTCATCTCGCCTCAAAATCTTGGGGTGCTGATCGCAACCAAGACCACTCACTCTTATGTCATTTATTCAGATTCGCTAAATGCCCTCCAGGCGCTTAAAGCCCTCTATTCAAAAAACACAATGGTATCCGATGTACAACAATTTCTTATGTTGCTCCACTCTCGTAAGAAACAAATCATACCATGTTGGACCCACTCTCACGTAGGGGTAAATGACAATTAAATCGCTGACAGAGAGAAGCCAAAATGGCCGCCTCTTCTGTTCTAGGTACCTCTCGGATTCAATTCAACAAGGTCGTCTCTTATCAGTTGATTATCGTCTTACTCTCCGACAAGGCTTCCGGTTTTATTGACAAGAGTGTTGGGCGAGTGATTTTCCTC